>JAHRHZ010000081.1:14578872-14633674 GCA_024137785.1 Ginglymostoma cirratum
GGGGGTGTGGCTTGAGGTGAGAGGAAAAACAGGTTAGGGAGGTGGAGATGAGCTGGGCTGGTTTTGGGATGTGGTAGGGGGAGGGGAGATTTTGAAGCTTGTGAAATCCACATTGATGCCATTAACATCATCCCGCCCCCTTGACCTGTCCGTCCTCCCTGGACTGACCTATCTCCTCCCTACCCCCCTACCTACACTCACCTTTACTGGCTCCATCCCCGCCTCTTCGACTTGTCTGCCTCCTCTCCACCTATCCTCTCCTCTATCCATCCTCTATCCGCCTCCCCCTCTCTCCCTATTTATTTCAGAACCCTCTTCCCCTCCCCCATTTCTGATGAAGGGTTTAGGCCCGAAACGTCAAGTTTTCCTGCTCCTGTGATGCTGCTTGACCTGCTGTGTTCATCCAGCCCCATGCTTGTTATCTCGGATTCTCCAGCATCTGCAGTACCTTTTATGTCTGATAGAAATACATGACACCAGGTTATAGTCCAACAGGTTTACTTGAAACACAAGCTTTTGAAGCCTTACTCTTCTTCAGGTGTTAGGTGACTGACAACTGAAGAAGGAGCAGTGCTCCAAAAGCTTCTGTTTTCAAATAAACCTGTTGGACTATAACCTGGTGTCATGTGATTTCTGACCTATATTAATTCTGTAATATTCTCAGGGAAATGCAAAGGGATTGTTAATCCAAAATAGTTCTTATTGACCATTTTAATCAAGTTTATAACCCAAAGTCTGTTTAAATTGCGATATGTTATTACAGCAACAATTTTGGCAAAGAGCATTTAGGGAACATTCTTGGGGGATGGAAATTTCCTCCAGTGTCTGTTTTCGTGACACTATAAATGGAGCTAGAAAAGTTTCCTTTGATCACTCGCTAGAAAAATTTAAACATTTTTACTGGAAATAGCAATCACAGGAAATAGTTTGCTATGTTAAGACGAGATTGCAAGATAAATACAGATGAGGTGGGTGATTCAGCTCATCCATCTAAAAACATCCTACACTTTCTGTGCACTTTCAATTCAACAATTTAATGAAAAGAAATCATTTCAGGCTTTCATTTCTACTGCACTACCAAACTGAAATCCATTCCCAAGTGTTGATTACTCAATGTGAAGAAGTTTCCCTTGGCATCTGTAGTAAAGGAACAATTTTGTTTTTATTCACTTGTGGGACAAGATGACTGACCTCCAACCACCACACCATCTTCCTATGTGCCAAGTATGACTCCAAACAGCTCGGTCAAATGCAGCCTTGATGTTAAGGGCTGTCACTCATGCCTCACCTCACCTCACCACTCAGTTCTTTTCTCCATGTTTGGACCAAGCCTGTAATGAGTTGAGGAGCTGAGTGGCTCTGACAGAACCCCAACTGGGTGTCACTGAGCAGATTATTTCTGAGCAGGTGCTGCTTGATAGCACTGTTGACGACATCTTCCATCACTTTACTAATGGTTGAGAGTAGACTGATTGGGTGGTAATTAGCCGGGTTGGAATTGTCTTGTTTTGGTTTGTGCACAGGACATACTTGGTCAATTTCCCACATTGTCGGGTAGATGCCAGTGTTGTAACTGTACTGGAACAGCTTGGCTAAGGGGGTGGCGAGTAGCACAGGTCTCCAATACTATTGCTGGAATGTTGTCAGGGCCCATAGCCTTTGCAGTATCCAGTATCTCCAACTGTTCCTTGATATCACATGGAGTGAATAGAATTGGCTGAAGACCCATATCTGTAATGTTAGGGACTAATGGGGAAGGCTAAGATAGATCATCCATTTGGCACTGATAATACTGGGCTCTTCCATCATTAAGGATGAGGATTTTTGTGTAGCCTCCTCCTCCAGTGAATTGCTTACTTGCCCATCACCATCGACAACTGGATGTGGCAGGACTGCAGAGCTTAGATCTGATCCATTTGTTTTCAGATTGCTTGCTGCTTAAACTGTTTGGCATGCAAGTAGTCTGTCTGATGGCTTCACCAAACTGACACCTCATTTTCACTTTTGCCTGGTGCTGCTCCTACACTCTCCATTGAACCAGGGTTGATTGCCTGGCTTGATGGTAATGGTTGAGTGAGGGATATGCCGGGCCATGAGGTTACAGATTGTGCTGGAGTATAATTCTGCTGCTGTCGATGGCCCACAGCACGTTATGGATGTCCAGTCTTGAGTTGCTAGCTCTGTTCAAAGTCTGTCCCATTTAGCACGGTGATAGTGCCACACAACACAATGGAAGGTATTCTCAGTATGAAGGCAGGACTTCGTCTCTACAAGGACTGTGCGGTGGTGACTCTTACTGATACTGTCATAGACAGATGTATCCGCAGCTGGCAGATTGGTAAGGATGAGGTGAAATATGTTTTTCCCTCTTGTTGGTTCCCTCAACACCTGCTGCAGACCCAGTCTAGCAGCTATGTCCTTTAGATCCCAACCAGCTCGATCAGTGGTGCTGCTGCAGTGCCACTCTTGGTGGTAGACATTGAGTATACCTTGCACACTTGCCACCCTCACTGCATCCTCCAGGTGTTGTACAACATGGAGGAGTATTTGTTTATCAGATGATGGAGGGTGGTACGTGGTAATCAGCAGGAGGTTTCCTTGCCCATGATTAACCTGAGGATTCCAAGGGCAACTCTCTCCTGACTGCATGGCACTGTGCTGCCACCTCTGCTGGGTCTATCCTGCCAGTGGTACAGGACAAATCCTGGGCTGGTGATGGTGGTTTCTGGGGTATTATCTGTTAGCTTTGATTTCGTGAGTAGTTATATCAGGCTGTTGCTTGGCTAGTCTGTGAAGCAGCTCTCCCAGTTTTGGCACTAACCTCCAGATATTAGTAATGAGGACTTTGTAGTGTCGATAGCGTTGTTTCTGTCGTTGTCTATTCCTGTGCCTAGGTCAAAGATGGGTGGTCCATCAGGATTTATTTTTTTCTTGAGACTAGAATTATCAGAACTAACTCATCTGATGAAGAGTCACACAGGGGACTCTTAACATCAACTCTACTTTCTTCTGACAGATGCTGCCAGACCTGCTGAGTCTCTCCAGCACTTTCTGTTTTTGCTTTGGTGAATAATTGTCATGTAAGACTATTTAAGTTGTTAAAATGCATTATCAGCCAGCATCGCTGATGTCTGATACCTAATTTCTAATGCTAGTTTAGTCTACTTTCAAAAACATGTAATTTAATTTTGGTGTCATTGATCATACAAGCCTGCAGGATGATACTTGAAGGAAAAAATTGTTGCTATTTCAGACCAAATTATGATGGAAGCAGACATGAATGCAGACCATGCCTGTTTATTCCGCGTCTAAATCCAGATCAAAACGTGTTTGTTTTCTGTGTTTTTAATTATAGAATTATCTTTCCTATATCATACAGTATAATCCATCATTTTGCAAAAGACTTTATGCACGAATAGCAAAAATGGAACCATACATAACACCCACTACCCACCACGCGCATGCACGGATGACACAACTATAAATTAGACTATAAATTAACATTCAATGGCAGTTTTAACTCACCATTGTAAGCATTTCCTAAATTTGTTTGTCTGGAGCTGGATAGAGGGCTTCATGTGGGAGCAGAACAGCATAGCCTTTTAGTTAAATCCTTTTTTGCAGGTCTCCATGACAATTCTTCCTAGTTTTCCCCTTATTTTGCTTAAAAGAATGACTTACATTTATGTAGCACCTTTCACGACATCACAGTATCTCAACTGTTTACAACCGTTGCAGGATTCTTGAAGTGCATGTAATGTCAAAACTGAGGGTCTTGTGGTGCAGTGGGTAGTGTCCTTGTCTCTAAGCCAGAAGCCCTGGATTTAGGTCCCACTCCAGAAGCAAGCATACATGATGTAGCCAAACAGATTGATTATAAACCTGCAAATCTTTCTACAATGCTAAGGTCAGGCCAATGATTTTCTAATTAACCTGTTCACAGGTATGATTACACACTAATGGAGCAGGTGGGACTTGAACCTGGATATCCTGGTTCAAAGATAGTAGGAACTGCAGATGCTGGAGAATCTGAGATAACAAGGTGTAGAGCTGGATGAACACAACAGGCCCAGCAGCATCAGAGGAGCAGGAAAGCTGACGTTTCAGGCCTAGACCCTTCTTCAGAAATGGGGGAGGGGAAGGGGGTTCTGAAATAAATAGGAAGTGGGGGGGGTGGATAGAAGATAGATAAAGGAGAAGACAGGTGGAGAGGAGACAGACAGGTCAAAGAGGCGGGGATGGAGCCAGTAAAGGTGAGTGTAGGTGGTGAGGTAGGGCGGAGATAAATCAGTCCAGGGAGGACAGACAGGTCAAGGGGGCAGGGTGAGGTTAGTAGGTAGGAGATGGGGGTGGGCCTTGAGGTGGGAGGAGGGGATAGGTGGGAGGAAGGTCAGGTTAGGGAGGCAGGGATGAGCTGGGCTGGTTTTGGGATGTGGTAGGGGGAGGGGAGATTTTGAAGCTTGTGAAGTCCACATTGATACCATTGGGCTGCAGGGTTCCCAGGCTGAATATGATTTGCTGTTCCTGCAACCTTCGGGTAGCATCACTGTGGCTCTGCAGGAGGCCCAGGATGGACATGTCGTCTGCGGAATGGGAGGGGGAGGTGAAATGGTTCGCAACTGGGAGGTGCAGTTGTTTAGTGTGAACTGAGCGTAGGTGTTCTGCAAAGAGGTTCCCAAGCCTCCGTTTGGTTTCCCCGATGTAGAGGAGGCCACAACGGGTACAGCGGATGCAGTATACCACATTGGCAGACGTGCAGGTGAACATCTGCTTGATGTGGAAAGTCTTTTTGGGGCCTGGGATGGGGGTGAGGGGGGAGGTGTAGGGGCAGGTGTAGCACTTCCTGCGGTTGCAGGGAAAAGTGCCGGGTGAGGTGGGGCTGGAGGGGAGTGTGGAGCGGACAAGGGAGTCACGGGGAGAGTGGTCCCTCCAGAAAGCAGATAAGGGTGGGGAGGGAAAAATGTCTTTGGTGTTGGGGTCGGATTGCAGATGGCGGAAGTGTCGGAGGATGATGCGTTGGATCCGGAGGTTGGTGGGGTGGTACGTGAGGGTGAGGGGGATTCTGTTTTGGTTATTATTGCTGGGACGGGGTGTGAGGGATGAGTTCCGGGAAATGCAGGAGACACAGTCGAGGGCGTTCTCGACTACTGATGGGGGGGGATGTTGCGGTCCTTGAAAAACGAGGACATCTGAGATGTATGGGAGTGGAATGTCTCATCCTGGGAGCAGATGCGGTGGAGGTGAAGAAATTGGGAATGGGGATGGCATTTTTGCAGGAAGGTGGGTGGGAGGAGGTGTATTCTCGGTAGCTGTGGGAGTCGGTAGGCTTGAAATGGATATCAGTTTCTAGGTGATTGCCGGAGATGGAGACAGAGAAGTCCAGGAAGGAGAGAGAGAAGTGTTGGAGATGGTCCAGGTGAACTTCAGGTTGGGGTGGAAGGTGTTGGTGAAGTGGATGAACTGTTCGAGCTCCTCGTGGGAGCACGAGGCGGCGCCGATACAGTCATCAATGTAACGGAGGATGAGGTGGGGTTTAGGGCCAGTGTAGGTATGGAAGAGGGATTGTTCCACGTAACCTACAAAGAGGCAGGCATAGCTTGGGCCCATGTGGGTACCTATGGTCACCCCCTTTGTCTGTAGGAAGTGGGAGGAATTGAAAGAGAAGTTGTTGAGGGTGGACTTCACAAGCTTCAAAATCTCCCCTCCCCCCTACTGCATACCAAAACCAGACCAGCTCATCCCCGCCTCCCAAATCTGTCTTTCCTCCCACCTATCCCCTCTTCCCACCTCAAGCCCCACCCCCATCTCCTACCTACTAACCTCATCCCGCCCCCTTGACCTGTCCGTTCTCCCTGGACTGACCTATCTCCTCCCTACCTCCCCGCCTACACTCACCTTTACTGGCTCCATCCCCACCTCTTTGATTTGTCTGTCTCCTCTCCAGCTATCTTCTCCTCTATCCATCTTCTATCCACCTCCCCCTCTCTCCCTATTTATTTCAGAACCCCCTTCCCTTCCCCCATTTCTGAAGAAGGGTCTAGGCCCGAAACATCAGCCTTCCTGCTCCTCTGATGCTGCTTGGTGTCCTGGTTCAAAGTTAGACAGAGTTAGGCTGCTTCAGGGGCGGCTGAAGACAAGGTGGGTCTGGGCCCAGGATTCCAATGGCTTGGGTTTTCCTTCAAGCTTCTGCAGCATCTTTGTGATGGCATGGTTGGTCTGGCCCAGGCATGGGCTCCTTTCAGCGGCTTCAATGGCTGTTTTCATAAGCATCGGTCTGGGTCTCCTTGGGGTGGCTTCAGTCAGTCTGTGACTCCATGCGATGATCACTGTGGTGGATTCGGCCCAGGATTCCATTGGGGGTCGGGTCCTTGAGCCCAGCCTCATGAAATGGACTAAATGGACTTTGTCTTAAATTAGATAACAAGGTGTGGAGCTGGATTAACACAACAGGCCAGGCAGCGTCAGAGTAGCAGAAAAGCTAATGTTTCGGGTCTGGACCCTTCTTCAGAAACGTCTTAAATTCTCTTTTTTCCAAAATTTATTTTTATTCTTTATTATATTAACACTGAAGGATTCTGATTCTGAATTTTTCATTTCTTCATTTTTCTAATCTGTTATTATGATTTTGTGCTTTTGAAGGTCTGCAATGCTGGATATTTTAGTTTTTACTCTGGGAATTTGTACTGAAAAATCTGTACCTAGGTGCCTTGGTACATAAGATGGCGCTATAAATGGTGAGTTGTAAACTCTTCACTGTACTTGTGTGAGTACAATGTGACAATTCCAATTCCAATTCCAATTCACTTAATTTCAGGAAAGTCTCCTGGTCAGCTAGAAACGTGTAGTAACTGCAACGCAACAGCCATTCTATGTTTTGAAAATAAATGTTAAAAAAGCCCCTGTGGGACAAAGTAATATAAATCAAAAGGTAAATGGAGACCTAGCAAAACGTCACTTCCAGGAGTGAAGATGTGTCTCCAGCCCCTGCAATAACCTATTGGGATCTTTTAATATCCTGAAAGGGCAGCCTCAGTTCATTGTCCGAAAGGATGGCATTGCCAACAGCAAAGCAATCTTCTGTAGCATGAGCACAATTACTGTGTAGGATTTGAACACACAGACTTCTGACTTTAATCAGAGAGTACTACCCACTGAGCTACTGCATACAAATGAGAGGTGCTTCATCATCTTCGGTCAGTCTCGGACGGAAACTGCGATAGAGACCAACCAACCGCTGAATGCCAGTTAGTGCAGGACAGGTGTTCTGCAGGCAGGGACCTGTTTGGCAGGTGTGCTAACATTCTTTTCAGTTTAAGTATGTACTGTATACAATCTTTAAACCTGCAGACTGAAGCCAAGGTAAGAACAGCGATCATCAATTGGGGTATGGACGAAATAAATGTAATGCTTTCAAGTTACATTATTCCAGATATAAACAGGCAAAGGTAATATTAACATTTTGAAAATTGTAGATATACTGCAAATGTTCTCCTTCGGCATGCATGACAGTAGCTCCATGTGTTGTAAACTGATTCAATTGAGAGTCCAACTGGTAATATGTTGGAAAAATACATGATCAGAGGACAAATCTTGATCAGGCATAATTCTTTCCTCAATTAAATGTCACGCATAAACCAAAATATATATCTAACATATAAATCCAATATAACGCTTTCTGTTGGTTTGTGGCTGAAATCGAGAAAAAACCTCACTTATAATTCTAAACCTGCATATAGACCAGGTACACTAATCACTGGTCTAGCATAGATCAAATGATGTAGCAAAGTAGAAGGCCACTCCAGGGTCTGAAACAAAATCAACATTTTTATTGAGTCAGTCAGCACCTTGGAAGTTCATGGCTAACAAATGATCAGATGACTTCTTCACATTTTCCATTATATCAGTGTCCTTACTTGATTCAGTTTCATTTAGGTTTGGGGATTAAACCTGACTTATTCTCAGTGCTCACCCTTGTTTTCAAATCCCTCTGTGGCTTTGCTTTGAGCCTATCTCTGTGATCTCCTCCTGATCCAGAACCTACTGAAATATCTCTGCTCCTCTGTTTCTGGCCTCTGGAACATCCCCGATTTTAATCATACTGTCACTGGTGAGTGCAGCTTCAGTTGCCTAGGTCCCAAACTCTGAAACATGCACCCTGCCCCTCTCTGCCTCACTTTCTCCGCATTAAGACGTTTCTTAAAATCTATCACTTAGACTGAGCTTTTGGTCAACTGACTTAATATCTCTATGTAGCTTAGTGTCATTTTATTTTATAATGCTCCTGTGAAGTGCATTGGTATATTTTACTACTTTAAATATGCTGTATAAATATAAAGTTGTTATTATGATACCATCTGAATGCCCCCTGCTATTTCACTGGCCCATTGCATCATTGGGCTACTCCGATTTTCAGGGCGTTGTCACACAGTCATACAACATCGAAACAGACCCTTCAGTCCAACCAGTCCATGCCGACCATAACACAAAACTAAACTCATCCCACCTGCCTGTGCTTGGCCCATATCCCTCCAAATATTTCTTATCCAAATGTCTTTTAAACGTTGTAACTGTACCCACATCCACCACTTCCTTCGGAAGTTCATTCCACACACGAACCACTCTCTGTGTAAAATAAATTGTCCCTCATGTCTTCAGTAAATCTTTCTCCTCTTACCTTAAAAATATGCCCCCTAGTCTTGATGCCCCTACCGTAGGGAAAAGACACCTGCCATTCACTTTACCTATACCCCTGAACCTCATACGCTCCAGTGAAAAAATTCCCAGCCTTCCTATAATAACTCAAACCCTCCATGCCCAGCAATATCCTGACATCTCTTTCTGAACCCTCTCCAGCTTAATAATATCCTTCCTATAACAGGGTGACCAGAACTGGACATAGTAGTCCAGAAGTGGCCTCAATATCTTGTACAACCTCAATATAATGTCCCAACTCCTATAGTCAAAAGTCTCAGCAATGAAGGCAAGCATGCCAAATATCTTCTTAACCACCCCATCTATATGTGAAGCAAACTGCAAAGAATTATGTACCTGAACCCCAGGTTTCTCTGTTCTATAATACTACATGATATCAATTGTTTTTTTTTTAAAAAGTGTGATCAAATAGTTTACGTAGATCAAAAATCAATAAAATATTAATTTAGAAGTCATTTCGGATTTAATCAACAAACCAATTCCTGAAGAAATAATAAATAATTCCTCTGCATTCATGTTACTTAAAAATAAATTTACATGCCGTTTTGTTTTTGTTTTATTCAGTCATGTGACATGGGCATCGCTGGCTGGTCCATCCCTAGTTGCTCCTGTGAAGGTGAGCTGCCTTCTTGAACCGCTGCATGTGTTTTTACTTTGTATCATCCATAACCCTAACCCTAACCCTAACCCTGTAATCCCTAATTTTGGAAAAGACTTTGCATCAACAACAACGAATATAGTCAATAACATTCCCCTATAATAATGGAAAAATAAACTAATCAATGGTGCATAGTTTTGGTTGTTATCAGTCTTGATTAAATCAGATCTTTATGTGACTTTTGAAATTAGTTTCAGCTTTCATCATTTTATGTGTTTCTTATATTTTGACTATTTTGCATCTTCATCACAATCTCGTGGAAAGTGATTGGCCTTTTGTATGCGCCACAGCAGATTGAAAATATTTCCAATTGACACTGTGTGCTGGGGCAGATCATATACTCTTAGAGTAGAATCCCTACATAGAGGAAACAGGCCCTTCGGCCCAACAAGTCCACACCGAACCTCAGAGCATCCCACCCAGACCCATCCCCCTGTAACACACCTAATCTACACCTCCCTGAACACTACGGGCAATTTAGCATGGCCAAACAACCTAACCTGCACATCTTTGGACTGTGGGAGGAAACCGGAGCACCCGGAGGAAACCCACGCAGACACGGGGAGAATGTGCAAACTCCACACAGTCGCCCGAGGGTGGAATCGAACCCAGGTCCCTGGCGCTGTTAGGCACCACTGTGCCACCTTAGTGGTATATAGGGAACACAACATAACTCTGATCCTGGGTTCTAGAATTTCTCTGTCTGATGATAACCAAATGCTGGTTGCCATCAGAGCCCTCTAAGCCATGCTAAAAAGAGTACTTATCTAAAGAGTTCTCAGTCATGATTCAGAACTCCTAGAAACATAAGCATCCGAGCTAATGTCTGAGATATATGATTAAGCTATGAGTTGCATCATTACTTATAGGAATTATGGATATACAGTGTGTGAGGGAGAACTCCAATCTACATCCTATCAGTATCCTAGAGGAGTTCTCAAGACCATGGCTCTCATCACTGTCAAAATTCTTGAAGTGAACATTTTAATGATGAGTAAAACTTGTGTGCCATTTAATGTGGATATTTAGGAACTCAGGGTTTCTAACTGAGACTAAGCTGAGGATCCTTGTCCATTCTATAGCTCTGAAGCCAAAGTTCTGGCATAAGGTAATATTACCTGGAAGATGTGTTTGTGAATGTGGCTCACATGACGTGATGCCTGTCATATTGCATTGCAGTGGAATGGGTAGTTGCTACATTTCCCATTAATGAAACCACTACTCACTTATATTCTTCAAACTGTGGTTAGAACTATGGTGCCAATGCACCCACACATAGCGAGTTGTGCTGCTCACTATGTAATATGAGGGCTCAGTCCTGCATTAGTCAGTGAGTGCACAGCTTGTGACTGTTACTCACAGGATGGGAGGAGAAGGGTTGGTGGGTGGGACTGGCATGGTTTTAAGAACGTGTCAATGGAACGGGACATCCTTTCTGACAAATTTGATTATCCCATCCTTATTCAGCCATGAATACCCCACACTGCTGTTTGAGGTCAGCTAGCCAGCAAAAGAAACTGGAAGATAAGGCCTTCATGAGGGGCTGACATGTTTCTCGCTCAATTCCAGGCAAGTCTCTAAATCAAAGCCTTCGTAATAGTCATAACTGGGTGGGTGATGAGATACAGACCAATGGTATATAACAAATAAACTATGGGCTTTAATTGAGACACTTCCTTACAACTGGATACCTCCAGGTTTTGTGTTTTATCAACAAATATCTAGATATGGGTAAGTAGAATGTGAACATACATGAAGAAACTGTGCTGTCCATATTTATTCAGGAGAACTCTTGTCGGCAAATGTCAATCACAACAGGCTCAAATTGATTTCTGCTGCAAGATTTCCACAAATTTGTCTTCACAAAAAATAAAACTCTGATTAATGAAAATAAACATGGTCCATCATTTAGTCCAACAAGTGGAGAGATGATGGTGGTACCCCTAAACTAATGCTCCAAGACGTAGGTTCAAATCCCATTATTGTAGTCGATGGAATTTAGCCTCAGTAAATGATGACTATGAAACTATTATCAATTGTTGTTTTATTCTAATTCCCATTCTTTCAAGTCTTTTTGGAAGAAAATCTGCTATGCTTGCCCAATCTGACCTAGGTGTGATTCACAATTACAGCAATGTGGTTAATCTTTTAACTGCACTCTGAAATGGCAAATAAATCAGTTCAAGGGGAATTAGGGGTGGACAACAAATGCTGACCTCCTCAGCAGCATCATCACATTAATTTTCAAAAAGGCTTATGTTGTTATTTTATCCTCTATGGTGGCTTTTTGTTTCTATCCAATTGGTCCACTCACACCTACTATCTCCCGCAGTCCTAAAAATGGTTCCCTTTCAATTCAAGTGTTTCCATCCTTCTGTCATTCACGACAATCAGAACTGATTTGTGTAAAAACCTTTTGTAGCATCTCATCACTGATTCCTTTGCTAATCATCTTCATTGTTGCTGACCCCTTTGCCACTGGAAACAGTTTCTAGTTACTCACTGTAAGAAACTTCCCATAAACTCAAATCCATTAAATTTCCCCTTAACATTCTCTGCTCTGAGGTAAAATACTATGTTACTTTTAGGTAAAATAGAAAGGTCCACAGAATGGTTAGAGTGCATTTAGCTCATCATGTTCGCGCAGGCTATCTCCTCCAGGGTGATTATTAAACTTAACATTAGAATCAGAATATTTTGTTGGACTTTTTAAAACATTTTCTTTGATGGAATGTGGATGTCAAACCGAATGGTCCCTGAACTAACAAGCATGGGGCTGGATGAACACAGCAGGTCAAGCAGCATCATAGGAGCAGGAAAACTTGACGTTTCGGGCCTAGACCCTTCATCAGAAATGGGGGAGGGGAAGAGGGTTCTGAAATAAATAGGGAGAGAGGGGGAGGCGGATAGAGGATGGATAGAGGAGAGGATAGGTGGAGAGGAGGCAGACAAGTCGAAGAGGCGGGGATGGAGCCAGTAAAGGTGAGCGTAGGTAGTGGGGTAGGGAGGAGATAGGTCAGCTTGCCTGATAAGTTCGGAGGCTGGTCATATTTAGACAGCAGGGTAGTAAACCAGGTGGTATTTTGCCACAATCGTTATTAGTTTCATGCTTTTATGAACTGAAATGAAATGTTCTTAGCTGCAATGATGGGAATGAACTCATGTCCCCAAAGCTTTTCTGAACTATTAATGATGTGAACCATTGTGCCACCCTCTACTGGAGGGATGCTGATTCAGAAATGTTCATTAACATCAGTGCTCTGTATCATTAGGCTGAAAAGTGCCAAATGGGTTCTTTCAGGTCTGGTCAAAATATATACCAGAAGACACGTGCGCTTTGATATAATGTAAAATTACTAGCTGAATCTAATTTAGATATATGCAAACTAATGAATGAAGCTGTTAGCTTAAGCTATTTAGATATATTCACCTAGTGAGTCTCACTGTCTTTTGCCCACTGGGGCTCCTCAGATGACTGAACCCCTGTCACATGATGAAATACGGTGAGACACATCAGTTTGCACATGCATAAAGCAGTTTAAAATAACAGATTCAAGCACGGTGGCTCAGTGGTTAGCACTGCTGCCTCACACCGCCAGGGACCTGGGTTCGATTCCACCCTCCAGCGACTGTCTGTGTGGAGTTTGCACATTCTCCCCGCGTCTGCGTGGGTTTCCTCCCGCAGTCCAAAGATGTGCAGGCTCGGTGGATTGGCTACGCTAAATTGCCCCGTAGTGGTGGGGGATGGGTCTGGGTCAGATGCTCTGAGTGTCGGTGTTGGGCCGAAGGGCCTGTTGCCACACTGAAGGGATTCTATTGAATTAGTCCCATAATGTTCAGGGATGTGTAGATTAGGGGGATGGGTCAGGGTCGGATGCTCTGAGTGTCGGTACGGACCTGTTGGGCCGAAGGGCCTGTTTCCGCACTGTAGGGATTCTATTGAATTAGTTTGTATATAAAATAGATAAAACGAATGGATTCGCTCATTAGTTTGTGTAGTGTATATATTAAGTAGATTAAGGTAAATTTGCTATGTATTGAAGCGCACGTGTCTTTTACATTCATTTTGATTTAGACCTTAAAGAACCCATTAGCTACTTTCAGACTAGCAATGCATACTCCAGGACTGACACATCCAAAAAATGTTTTCAGATTAATATAATCAGATAATTTATTTACACAAGGCGTTTTCCTTTGGCTGGAGGTATGGAATGAAATAATGACAGACCACGGAAGGAAGCTAATCGGTGTTACAAAAACCAGAGTTGCTGTAGAAACTCAGCCGGTCTGGCAGCATCTGAGGACAGAAGGTACAATCGAGTCCAGCGACCCTTCCTCAGAACGCTGCCAGACCGGCATATATACCGGTTTTGAGTTTCCCCAACTATTTCTGTTTTGTTTCAGATTTCTAGTATCCGGAGTCCTTTTGTTTTATTTAAGCTATGTAGTGTGCGAAGTCGTTGTGGAGAGGTGACTAACTGTTGAGGGAGTAAAGAACTGTAAGACGGTTAACACGTACAGATTTTAGCAACCTGGTAATTTGTGATATTGACACATTTGTGATAATGTTGGACCTCAGCCACCATTCCGTGATCTTTACCCACAAGATTATTGGTTCAGTGCTAAAGTTCCTTTGATATAATCCAGTCAAAAGGGGCCAACAAACGAAAAAGTTCAGCTGAATAGTTTAATGCGGAGAAGTTTTATGTAAACTTGCACTGCTTTAGGGGATCATGTCGTCGCCTTCTGTATAATTTACAGCTTCAGTGGTCCAGACGTGGACACTGTGCACATGGTGAAAGGTTGAGGAGCTCTCAACAAGTTGCGTCATTTTCCTTTGCAGTCTTAGCCCCGAGCACTTCTTAGACAGCCTTGCGTGCGGAAAGGTTATCTTTCTTAATCTTTTCCCCAGGACAAGAAGTCACGTATCTGAAAGGGGAACTGGTTCTGATTTATCGTCTATTTACCAATGGATTCAGAATGCGCAGAATCACCAGCCGCCTCGTTAAGTACAAAGGGAGAATAGAAGAACATCGCAATCTCCAATTATATCCGGGACAATTTCACCTGAAAGGGATGGAGCTCCTTTTGTCTATTTCATTAATAGGTTTTAATGAGCATTGCCAGAAAAGCGAGCGCCCCTGCGGGAGCTCGAATTTCACTGCTATGCACGTCCCACGGCTTGCAGAATACTCTAGGGCAACTCTGTTTGCAAGAACCCATAGCGAGAGTCATTGACTCCTACAGCACGGAAACAGACCCTTCGGTCCAACTTGTCCGTGCCGACCAGATATCCTAAATTAATCTAGTCCCAGTTGCCAGCATTTGGCCCATATCCCTGTAAACCCTTCCTATTCATATACCCACCCAGATGCCTTTTAAATGTTGTAATTATACCAGCCCCCACCACTTCCTCTGGCAGGTCATTCCACCCTCTGCATGAAAAAGTTACCCCTTGGGTCCTTTTTAATCTTTCCCCTCTCACCTTAAACCTCTGCCCTCCAGTTTTGTATTCCCCTACCTGGAAAAAGACCCTGACTATTTACCCTATCCGTGGCCCTCATGATTTTATAAATGTCCGGAAGATCACCCCTACCTTCTATGCTCCAGGGAAGATAGCCCCAGACTATTCAACTTCTTCCTACAGCTCAAACCCTCCAATCCAGGCAACATGCTTGTAAATCTTTTCTGAACCATTTCAAGTTTCACAACATTTTTGCTATAGCAAGGAGACTACAACAGAACACAGTTTTCCAAAAGTGGTCTAACCAATATCCTGTATAGTTGCAACATGACCTCCAAACTCCTATACTCAATGCACTGACCAATAAAGGCAAGCGTACAAAATACATTCTTCACTATCCTTTCTACCTGCGATTCCACTTTCAAGGAAATGTGAACCTGCACTGCACGGTCTCTTTGATCGGGCATGCTCCCCATTAACTGTATAAGTCCTGCCCTGATTTGCCTGTCTGAAATGCAGCACCTCCTGTTTATTGAAATTAAACTCCCATCAATTGCCCTTCTCCAAGTCTCTTACATCACAAGTTCCAGACTACTGTACCGATTCCTGGGACGGCAGGATTGATGTATGAAGACAGATTGGATTAGTTCATAGAATCCCTACAGTGCAGAAAGAGGCTATTCAACCCATTGGCCCTCCAAGAACATTCCAGCCCCCTACCATATCCTTGCATTTACCATGGCTAATCCACCTAGCCTACACATACAAAGTCACTACTGACAACTTAGCACGGCTAACTCCACCGTATCTTTGGACTGTGGGAGGAAACTGGAGCACCCAGAGGAAACCTGTGCAGACACTTGGAGAATTTACAAACTGCACACAGACTGTCATCCAAGGCTGGAATCAAACCCTTGGTGCTGTGAGGCAGCAGGGCTAACCATTGAACTATGGTACCTCCAGTTAAAACTGTATTCATTGGAGTTTAGAAGATTGGGGCTTGGTGTGGGGGAGGGTTGGAATCTCATTGAAACCTATAAAATTGTAATAGGACTAGACAAGGTAAACACAGGATGTTCCCAATGTCCAGGATGTCCACAAACATAATTTAAAGATATGGCACAGGCTGTTTAAGACTGAAATGAATGGAAATTTCTTCAGAGAGTGGTGAGCCTGTGGAACTTTCTGCCATGGAAAGCAGTTGAGGCCAACACACTGAATGTTTTCACAAAGGACTTAGATATAGTTCTTAGGGCTAAAGAGATCAAAAGGTATGGGGAGAATAGTAACATCAGGCATGATCATATTGACAGGAGAAAAAGGTTCGCAAGGCTGAACGGCCCACTCCTGGTCCTATTTTCTATGTATCTATGGTGTGGCTGGGTGAATTAAAACCTGACCTTGAATGAAACTGACTGTTCAGATGAAACAAAAATGGTGTTTTCTCTTCACCCATCCTTTCTCTCATTTCTTCCAAACTCCTAGCCTGTTCCTCTCTTCATCTTTCACAGGTTAGGTCAGCATTTGTTACCAATCCATCCCCAATTATCTTTCAGCTGAGTTGTTTGCTCACTGAGCCATTACAGAGAAGCAGATGAGAGTCACAGACACTAGCCTTGCAAGCCAGACTTACAAATTTGGAAGGCCACTTGTTGACCTCCAGATTTATTTTAATTCCATCAGGTGTCCTGGCTGGATTTGAATGCATCCCTGTAGCCTCACCTGCCCTTCTAGAGAATTTGCTTTCATGAAGTTCATGTAGTTTATTGTATCTCAGAGACTTCTTTTGGCTGCTAATTTTTTTTTACTTATCAGTGTTTAATACAGGGCATAATTCCTCTGTCTGATACTGGCAATTTAGAAGTTTTGCAGGCAGTTGGGATTAGTTTAGAATGGCATCATGGTTGGCACAGAAATGGTGGGCAAAAGGGCCTGTTTCAGTGCTGTATTGTTTCATAATGTTCTTTGTTTGGCAGCATCTGTGGAGACGGAAACAGAGTTAATGTTTCAAGTTCAGTATGACTCTTCTTCTGAAGGGTCACTGGACTGGATAGGGCGAATAGCCAAGGTCTTTTTCCTAAGGTGGGGAGTCCAAAACTAGAGGGCATAGGTTTAAGGTGAGAGAGGAAATATTTAAAAGGAACTTGAGGAGCAAATGTTTCATGCGAAAGGTGGTGCATGTATGGAGGGAGCTGCCAGAGAAAGGCAGTGGAGGCTGGTACAATTACAACACTTAAAAGGCATCTGGATGGGGACATGAATAGGAAGTGTTTAGAGGGATATGGGCCAAATGGGACTAGGTCAGGTTGGGATGTCTGGTTGGCCAAACGAGTTGGACCCAAGGGTCTGTTTTCATCCACTTTGACTCAAAACGTTAACACTGTTTTACTCTCCACTGATGCTGTCAATCCTGCTGAGTTTCTCCAGCATCCACAATATTTTCTTTTTATTAAGCTGCCTTTCTGGCTGAGGCCAGTGAGGTTACCGCTCTACCTTCCATGCATTGAGAAATTTATAAAAACCAAAAGAACTGCGGATGCTGTAAATCAGGAACAAAAACAGTAATTGCTGGAAAAGCTCAGTAGGTCTGGCAGCATCTGTGGAGAGAAATCAGAGTTAACGTTTCGGGTCGAGCGACCGAAGGGTCGCAATTGAGCAAACATCACCAACCCCTCTTTCACTCCCCAACCCCCTCACGGAGTGACCGAAGGGTCACTGGACCCGAAACGTTAACTCTGATATTTCTCCACAGATGCTGCCAGACCTGCTGTGCTTTTACCAGTAATTTCTGTTTTTTGTTTTTAAAAAATTGTATTGTCGTGCAGTGTCTACAGTATGGCCCACACAGAAATTCCCTGCATTTTCTGGAGAGCTGTTTGCTGAGGGCTCAACAGGAGTCTTTACAACGTTCCTGATTGTGTAGCTAACTTGTCAGCCAAGCTAGCGTGCGATCTGGGTGCTCTCTGACTGATTACTAGAGGCAAAGGGGTCAGGAATCTATAAACACTGAGAGTGACCCGGGGCAGAGTTAGAAATGAGAGCCTGAGATCAATTGCTCAGAGAGAGTCATTGATCTGGATTGTTGACGTGACTGGGAACAGTAGCGTGCGAGTGGATGCTCACTTGTGTCTCCAGTTTACAAACTAAGGTAGCTGAACGAAAAAAAAAATCACAAAAATGTGTCGTTCATAGGGCGGGAGAAGAATTAGGAAATCCGAGTTTCACCACGCCTTCTAGACACGTACATTTATTCAGTACTTTTTTATCCCTGTGTGGTTTTTTTTGCCACTTTCCAATTTGTTTCCAGAATGAAAATAGCAACAAACTTTTAGGGCTGGGGATAACAACTTTACAGATAACCAGCACCTTGTTCAATTTTCAGCAGCTTTTGCAAAGTGAGGGGGTTGGGGGGGGGGGTGAAAGAGGGGTTGGTGGTGTTTGCTCAATTGCAGGAGTTGGTCCGCACGTGTTGAACGCTTATGGGGTGCACAGCAAGATCCCACCGCGCCCACTGCTGTTAGGCTTCCCGCAATCGAAGAGGGGGCGCTTCCTAGTTCTTACAGCATCCATCAACCACCACCCTATCTTCCCTCGGCCCAGCATGGCAATTCAACATAGCTTTTAATTTTAACGACAGTGCACGCAGTGGAAAACGTGTAAAGGTTGGCTTTCTTTTTGCATCATTGAAATCTGACTGTCAGAGCCGCACCTAAGAGTGGACTCCCTCCAATTTTGGTTCCTCGTTCCTTTAAAACTGCCGCCACCACACTCCCGCGCCCCATACATAAATCAACCCTTGATTCCCAATGCCCTTACAAACTATAGGACCATCTCCAATCTACTCTGGAGTGTCATCATCTTCCCATCTTTAGTTTGAATCACGCCTGTTGGGTTTCTGGCGTTCCTGCTGGAGTAGAAACATAGATTATAAGAGCATAAGTAGGCCGTTTCACCTTGAGCCTGCTCCGTCCATCAATATGGATGATCATGTAGCTCAGTACCCTAATCCCACCCTCCCTCTTATATGCCTTGATCCATTTAGCCACAATAATTAAATATCTGCTTCCTTCTTGAAATCACACATTGTCTGGAGCTCAACCATTTGTTGTGGTAGTGAATTCCACGTGGTCACCACTTTGCAGCTGAAATTTCTTTTCATCTCAGTCTTTAAACTATGTCCCCTAGTGGTGGACTCCCCCACCTTTGACAACGTCCTTCCTGCCCTCTCACCTTTCTAGCCCTGTTGGAATTTTATACGTTTCTACGAGACCCCAGCCCCTCATTCTTTTTAACTCCGGTGCGTACAATTCTAATAACTCAATCTCTCTTTATACATCAGCCCTGCCAACCCAGGAATTAATTTGGGTAAACCTTCACTGCACTTCCTGTATGGTAAGAACAGCAGGCCAAAACTGCACACCATATTCCAGGTGTGGCCTCACCAATGCCCTGTATAACTGGAGCAAGACATGCTTGTTACTGTACTTGAAAAGGAAACTCAAGTAGGGAAACAATTCTTATTAAAGTCACGAAAAGAATCCACCGGGATTGTGGGCCATGTAAACATACCTTCCTCCTCTCTAATTTGACTGCAGCTTTTGTTTGACCACCACATCTTCTGACAGCACTTAGTCTCTGCCCTCCATTCAGCCACACTTACTGTCCTCAGACTGCATTTTTATCTATTGAACCATAGCTAGAGCATCACTTGCAATGGCTTCTCCTGCTCCTGTACCATCACCTCTAGTATCCCTTAAGGATTTATCTTTTGCCCTTCCATCCCCCATCACCATCACATCTGACGGCACACGTTTCAATTTTAAATGTTCACAGTGGTATTCAGCTCTGTTTTTACTAATCCCCTGTCTCGACTCCTGCTGAGGTGCCAACTTGTTAGACATGCAGTGGGTAAGCAGAACTTTCCTCCAGCTAAATATTGAGAAGGCTGAAGCAATTGTTTGCTGTCCGCACTCCAAACCCCATTTCCTAGTTACTGATTTCATCCCTCTCCCTGGAAATTGTCTGAGATTAAGCAGATCTGTTTGCGACGTTGGTATCATGTTTGATCCCAAGATGGGCTCTCAACCTGTTTTTGTGCCATCACAATCCCAGATCCATAGCGCAGCTTGGCTTTGTCCCATGTCAGCACGTCTATTCCTGAACCCTCTTCATGTTATTGTTATCACCAGACGTGACTATTCCAATGCACTCCTAGTACATCTCCCACATTCTACCCTCCATTAATTTGACAGCATCCAAAACTCTGTTGCCCATCTCCTAATGTGCAGCAAATCACATTCTTCTATCACCCTGATTGATATTGCTCAAGAAATATCTTGACTTGAATGTTCTTGCCTACCTTGTTTTCTCCTTGTGCTTCCTTGTTTTTGAGGGCCTCCATGGCCAATTCCACCCCCCCACCCCCTACAGCTGGTACCTCCCTCCAACTCCACAACCCTCTGAGGTATCTGTTAGTAGTGGCACATTCTCAGTTATAATTGTTCCATTGTTCGTAACCGTACGTTCACTTGTCTTGGCCCAAACTTTAGAATCCCATCCCTAAAACTCTCTAAGTAAAAACCGAAAGAACTGCGGATGCTGTAAATCAGGAACAAAAACAAAATTGCTGGAAAAGCTCAGCAGGTCTGGCAGGATCTGTGAAAACAAAAATCAGAGTTAACGTTTCAAGTCCGGTGACCCTTCCTCAGAACCCTCAAAATTCTCTACCTTGCTTTCCTTCTTTAAGAAACTTTTTAAAACTGACCTCATTGATTAAGTTTCTGGTTATCTGATCTAAAATATACTTATGGATCGGTGCCATAAATTGTTTCAAATTGTTCATATAAAGTGCCTTCCTGAAGTGTGCTACCCAAATCAGAGCACAGTCTTCCAGATAGCATCTAATTTGACCTTTCTACTACTGTAATTTACTTCCACCCTTTTGTGTACCAGCCCCCTTAAGGTGAAGGCTAATGTTCCATTAGCCCGTTTCATTGCTATTTGAACTTCCCACTCATTTTAGCTACCACTCTATACTATTCAGCAATTTACTATTTAGAAAACATTTTGAGCTTTCTTGCGTGAGTCCAAAGTGAAGCCTTCACACTTGCCCACATTCAATTTCATCTGCTACAGTCAATTAATCTTTCAATGCCTCATTTCTAATCAACATTACTTACGGCCACATCTGGAGTACTGTGCACAGTTTTGTTCTCCCTATTTAAGAAGGGATGCAAGCATGTTCAAAACTAGTCAGGGAATGTTCATGCAACTGATGGGGTGGGGTGGTCAATCTATGAGGAATGGTGGTACTGTTTCCACTGGAGTTTAGAAAAATGAGAAATGATCTTATTGAAGCATTTAAGATCCTGAGGTGTCTTGACAGTGTGAATGCTGAGAGGATGTTTCCCCTTGTGGGAGAGACTCGGGTTCGGAGGGAAAGATGAAAAATAAGGAGTTTTCCATTTAAGGTGGAGATGAGGAGGGTTTTCTTTTCACTGAGAGGGTCCCAAGTCTTTTTGGAACTCTCTTCCCCAGACAGTGGTGGAAGCAAGGGAAGTGGATTCCTAACAAACCAGGAACTCAAAAGATTGTTGGGGTAAGTGGGAATGGCCATGGTTAGAATGCCCGTGATCTTATGAAATGGCAGAGGGATTGAATGGCCTCCTACCACTCATAATTTGTTTGATTGCATGGTGACATCTATCGTTAACAGATTTGTAGAGAAGACTCAATATTCCTTAACATATATTCTTTAAAAATATAGTCAAAATCTAAGGCCCCGTCCAGATCCCCCAGGAGGATCAGCTACAGTACACATCCATTATCCATATCTCCGTACTCTGTCCCCCTACTAATTCCCCATTCATGCTCAAAAATATTCCCCCCAATACCACGTGCTTGCACTGTTTTTGTGTACATTTTGAGATTGATTTTTGCCCTTTTATCTTTCAACAAGTAAAAGAAAGATTTCATTTATGCAGAGCCTTTCACAATCCCAGGACATTCCAAAATGCTATAGAGTTGCAGAAATAATTTTTGAAATATAGTGGTACAATGTGAGAAACATGGCAACCAGTTTGTTCACAGCAAGCTCCCACAAACTGCACACTCATAACAACTAAACAGTTTTGTTTCTCAAACTTCGTTGATTGCAAGATAAATTTTGACCAAGGCACAGGAGATAACTCCCCTGCTGCAGTTCATGCTAGTGCCATGGGATATTTTATGTCATGAGAGGAGCAGACAGATTTAAGGTACCACCTGGAATATGGCATCTGAGACACTGCAGCCCTCCCTCAGTGTTGTATTGCTACATTAGCCTGATGTATTAATTCAAGTACTGTATCTTAAATCTTTTGATCCTGAGGCAAGAACGCTACTGACTGAGCCATAGAATTGAGGCCATGCGTTTAAGGAAGGCATCAATGGTTTATTAATTAACAATACATGTTGAGCCAGTGCTGTGCTCCACATGTCTATGGATCAACATGAGTGCACATGAGGAGAGAATGAGTGGGATTTCTGACTATGACATAGATGCTGTCCCCCAAGAAACATGCATCACGTGCCCCTCACATGTTTCATAATGCTGGGAAAGGAGGTGAATCACAGAAGCTTGTGACACTGGTATGCTCTAGACTTTGCGAGCACTCAGACCATGGTCCTGTTCCTAAGTCAATCTTAGAGGGAAGCACCTGAGGGTTGGCATTTGAGGCTGATTAAAGTCTTCAGCTCTGCAACGGCTCCTTCCAAACCCAGAAGCTGTACCACCTACAAGCTCAAGGATATTAGAGAAATTGGAAAATCCCTGTCTGAAAGTTTCTCTTCAGCCACCCACCATCCTAACTTGGAATTATGTCACCACTGCTTCACTTGTCACTTACTCAAAAACCTGAACTCCCTCCCTAATAGCATGGTGTACATATCCGCACCTCGCGGAATGCAGAGGTTCCAGAAAGTGACTTACCATCTCTTTCCCAAGGGCAGTTAGTAAAGGGCAAGAAATGCTGGCCAAACACATGGCACATGCATTCTATGAACAATTTATATTAAAAAAAGTTCTGGATTTGGAAACATGTGAGGGGATGGTTCTATGATTTGGCAGTTGGATGAGCAATCTGTGGTTTGGCAGAACTGTGGGAGGAAATGTGGGATTGGAGCGAGAATTTCTGGAGTGTAGTGAATGATAGACGCGTTTGGCAAGCATTGAACTAAATGAGGGAATTGTAAAGATTTCTTTGTCTGTTCCTCATTTTGTTTGCACAAATTCATTGTCAGGGTAGATACATGCCCATTATTTTATAAATCATTCAGAAAAATGGTCCCTACTTTTTGAACAAACATTACTTTCAAATTTATAAAACACTTTCCAGCCGTCTTGTTACTCATTAAGAAAAAAATCTAAAATTTACATGAGGAAATGATATTATTTTCAAATGAGTTTCAAAGTTCATACGGCAGGTTTTCAAGCCCCTAAAACTTTGCCCGACATAAACCAGACTTTGCTATTCATTAAAGGTGAAGCAATGACAAACAACACATGCCAATACTGCAGCTGTGAACAATCATAATGAATTTTTTGATACTGACTGTAAACAAATCCAAAAATGGTGTCATTTCTCAGAGCAGTTTTAAAGTCATTCAGGAAAAGTGAACAAAGAAACTCATTCTGCTGCCATTTCTCCCTGTTCTCCTCCATAGACACAAGGTTAGTCAAAACACCACCCATACTCTAATTTGCTCCAATTCCTGTTCACCTGTCACTGTGTCCAGTTCTGGTCACCCTATTATAGGAAGGATATTATTAAGCTGGAGAGGGTTCAAAAGATATTTACCAGGCTGTTGCCAGGAATGGAGGATTTGAGTTATAAGGAGAGACTGGATAGGCTCAGAGTGTAGGAATTTGAAAAATGACCTTACAGAGGTGTATAAAATAATAAGGGGTATAGATAAGGTAAATGGCAGGTGTCTTTTCTCTAGGGTGGAGGATTTCAAGACTAGGGGGCATATTTCAAGGTGAGAGGAAAAAGATGTAAAAAAAAGACATGGGGGCACTTTTTTTTACACAGAGAGTAGTTTGTGTGTGGAATAAACTTCCAGAGAAAGTGGTGGATGTGGGCACAGTTACAATGTTTAAAAGTCATTTGGATAAGCACATGACTAAGAAATGTTTGGAGGGATATGGGCCAAGTGCAGGCAGGTGGGATTAGTTTAGTTTGGGAATATGGTTGCATGGACTATTTGCACCAAAGGGTCTCTTTCCATGCTGTATGATTCAATGAATCTATAAGACAAACTCCTTATCTGTGGAATCAATCCAGTGAATCCCTTCTGAATTGCCTCCAGTGCAATTACATCTTTCCTCGAGTAAGGGGACCAGAGTTGTAAATGCAGTACTGCAGGTGCAGTCTCGCTAATGCTTTGCACAGTTGCAACAACACTTCCTGACTTTTACACTCTATTCCTTTAGCAGTCCTAGCTTTCTGCATTCATCCAATGCTGGACTCTTGAGAATCCCTGATTTTAATTCCTACACCAATGGTGGCTATGCCTTTAGTTGCCAAGGCCCCAAGTTCTGAAATTCCCTTCCCTACACCTCTCTGCTTCTCAATCTCACTGTCCTTCTTTAAGATGCTGCTTAAAACCTATCTCTAGAGCCATGTTGAACCACGAGCAGAAGCAATTTACAAGAATGTTTCCAGGAATTAGAAAATTCAGTGATGGGAATTGATTGAAGAATTTGGGATCGGAGAGGAGAAGGCTGACAGGAGATATGTTTGAGGTTTTAAAATTTATGAGCAGGCTGGACAGAGTAGACGGGGAGAAACTGAACCCGCTCTTCAGAAAAACGAATGAGTGATGTGTGAACAAAGCAAGGTGATGTGAGAACAATTTTTTTCACTCAGTATGTAGTTAGGCTATGGATGCACTGGAAGCAGGTTCAATTGAGATATTCAAGAGAGCATAGGATGATTGTGTGGATAGAAATAATATGCGGAGATATAGTGAAAAGGCAGGAAATTGGCACTAGCCAGTAGAACCAACTTAGGCAAGATGAGCTGAATAGCCTCCTTCTAAACTGTAACAATTCATTGATTCTGTGATATTTTTAGTCATTTGAATTAACATAGCCTCACTGTCAAATTTTGCTTAAACTGTTCCATGTGCTTGTTTATTATGTTATATTGCTATAGTTATTCACATTATTGTCATTCTTTTCTCTCTCAAAGACATATTACTTTGTTTGAGAAAGCTATTATGAATTACGTTTTCTGATGGGCTCTAACAATTCATTCCATTAAAATATGTAAAGAATTCTTTCGACTTTTTCCTTTTTGCTTCTTTTGAAGTATTATTCTAACTAATGATTTTTGGACCTGGTGACAGGAATTTTTACCAATTTATTTAATCAGTATCCCTAATTTTATGCACGTCTTGCAGATCTCCAATGAGTTTTATTAGTTCAAGCAAGAAGATCCTCCACAGATTCACATTTTTTTCTCACGACTGAAGTCTCTCATATCTGGTACCATCCTCCTGAATCTGTTCTGCATTCTCTCCTCACCTTTTTTACAGAATCAACACAATACTCTAACTGTAACTGACCCATTAACTTATTTCCATTTACTCTTGGGTTTCTGTTTTTAGATGATCATAAAACCTAGGATTGCATTCTTTTTAGCTTGATCAACCTGTTCTCTTGTTTATAAAAGTTTGTGTCAAAATTTCTCTGCTTACCCGCTTCCTCACTCCATTCAAAGTGTACACATCCTCCTGAAAAGTGTTGCTCAGCATTAAACTTCATTTAATTTCTCTCTATCTAATCCTCGACATTACATTGTTGCTTCAGAAAGCCAATTAGTGAAGGGTAGAGCTGGATCCAATCCTAACATTCTTTTAGAATTATTTACAGAGTTGCACATTATAAGTGTGTACATCCTAACTCAATAACCACATGTTTAGTCTGTTTATCTGTTTATAGGAGCTCGAGTGAATCCCCAGTTTATAACCCATCTGCACGAAATTAAACACATATAACATTGCATAGTGTGCGGCAGTCAGTTTGAATTTATATCAAGCTACAGGTAGCACCTGATAAGATCCCAATCTTTCCCCAAGAAGTGAACATTTCATCTTCATAATTTCCATTTATTCAGAATGAATCTTAAAAAAAAACCTGATAAAAATCAGTGAGTATGCAGTGTATGGATTTGTTTCCATGATTTGCTAAAGGAATAAACCTTGTATTTGTCACCAATACAGCACTCAGGCATTTTTCAGATCCATGTTCATCATCTCTAATGATCTATTTCATTTGAAAATGACCATTCTTACCTTTATCTATTTATTCACCAAGAAGAAAAGTATGAGAGTTTATTGTCTTTAGCTGACCAGGACCTGCAATCTTTTATTCAGTCTGCCTTTCTGCAAATACTGTAGGTTGTAATAAAACAAAAATTATAGTTTTTTAAATGATTACCTTGTCTGTGTCTCCTGCGAATATTGGAATTGTAGGAAAAGTTTGGAAGGAACTCCAGGCTCTAATGTTTCTCTGAAAAAAAATGCTGGAAATTATAGCAGGTCAGGCATCATCCACGGAGAGAGAGTAAGCTAACATTTCGATTCTAGATGACTCTTCATGACAGCTGCCTGAACAGCTGTGATTTCCAGCATTTTTGTTTTCAGTACCGATTCTAGCATCTGCAGTAATTTGCTCCTAACTAATATTTCTCTGCTGATTTAAAAAAAACTGAGACTTTTACTACAAAGCATTACAAGCAGCAGCTAACAAGAGAAAGCTTCAAGTTTGCATAGGGGCTACCCTGTTGCTGTGAGATGACATCAGCAACAGCCACAGAGCAATGGGGTTGTTGAAGAATTAGTCTTGCTACACTACAGTTTCATGCAGAGACACTCTCACTCGTATAGACAACTTCTGAAAATCTTTTGACACTTCATTGCAGTTCAAGATGCCGTCCAATAAGTCAGTTGTCACTTGATCTACCTGCAGGTAACCTTTCAGCAGTTCTGCTTCCTGGATGCTGGTATGGCCTCTAGTAACCTAGGTGCTGCACTCAACTGTGAAATAGTCCAGGCATTTTAGATTCTACAAGATCTCCAGTCAAACAAGGGCAATGCTTACTAGGCCTGGAGAACAGCACAGTGGGAAACCATTTATACCTGGTCTCCTTCCCTGCAAGTTTGTTTCTAGTTTAAACAGTCAAGCCTGTGTTGAATTTTTATAATGTTTATTTGCTGGGATATCTAGGTGTATGGCACTGAAAAAAGTTAAAGTTTTATCATGTTTTTATTTGGTTTCTTTTTCAGAATATAGTTGACATTTTTATGTATAAATAAGTAGTGCCACATTAGGATCCCAATTATGAGTATACTAGACAAGGAGGATTTTTGTTATAATCTGTCATGACAGACTATGACCTTTTAAAGAATACAATGCATAGAAGAAGCAAGGGTAAGAAAATGATTAGTAGCATTCTAGGGTTGAATTGAAACATCAAAGAAGTAATCTTCATCATCACAAACATGAACAAAACATATTTAAGCATAATGATTAAATCGGTATACAAAGAGATGAGATAATAATTCTCATCCATATGCACTATGTAAAGAATAGCTTCTCCCGCACTGTTATCATACGTATGAGTGGACCTCCTATATATTAGAGTTGACCTTTCTCTCCACCTTCTTTGTAGCTGTAACACTATAATCTACATTCTGTTCTATTACCTTGTTGTACTTGCAGTTAAACTTTTCTTGCTGTTTAGCTGTGGCTAAGCTTTTCACAGATTACAATTAAATGTTTGATGCAGTCAAGAAAGGTTCCAACCTGGAATGTTACTGGTGTTCTGGATATTTTACAAAGGTTTTCAGTTCCTTATTTTTGAAAATTGAGTCTTGGAAATGCCTTGAAAAGTCAAAGTGAGGCAATTAAGCATATGAGCTACTCCACCATTCAATAAGATCATGGCTGATCTGGTTGTGGTTTCAGCTCCACTTCCCTGGCTGCAACTGTTTTGCTCTGAATCATAATTGTTTCCATGAGCTCCCACATGCTACAGTCTTGATTCATCATCTGAAATGCCATCCTTAATTTTTTTTATAATTTAATTATGTTAAACTTTTCTTATTCATTAATGGGATGTGGGCATCACAGGCTGGCCTGCACTTATTTTCCACTCCTAGATGTCCTTGAGATATGGTGATGAGCTGCCTTCTTGAATTACTACGGTCTATTTGGCTCAGGTATCCCATAATGCTACTAGGGAGGGAGTTCTAGGACTTTTATCCAGTGACATCGAAGGAATAGCAATATAGTTCCAGATCAGGATGGGGAGTGGGTTGGAGGGTACTTGCATGTGGTGATGTCCCATGTATCTGCTGCCCATTTCCTTCTAAATGTTAGTTCCCATGGGTTTAGAAAGTGCTGCCTACGGAGCTTTGCTGAATTTCTGTAGTGCATCATGTAGGTAGAACACACTCTGCTACTGGGCATCATTGATGGAGGGAATCTATGTTTGTGGATTTGACGCTAATAAAATGCCAATCAACTTTGACCTGGATGGTGCTGAGCTTCCTGAGGGTTGCTTGAACTGTGCTGAACCAGGCAAGTGGGGAGTATTCCATCATACTCCTGACTTGTGCCTTGTAGATGGTGGACAGGCTTTAGGGAGTCAGGAGTTGTTACTTGCTGTAGGATTCCTAACCTCTGACCTGCTTTTGCAGCTATGGTATCCATATGGCAAATCCAGTTCAGTTTCTTTCTCACTTACATTGCCTTTTATACATTTTATTAACTTTACCTTTATATAAGACAGTGTCCTGGTCAGTTAGCTCATCCACGCTTCACCCCTAGCTCTCAAACAAGCTGAAAGAATCTCAGTCCTTGACAAATACAAGAGTTGATGATCTTACACATTTGCCTTCTGAGTCTTTTTACTTGCCTCATGAGCACAGCCTCCTGTCACTCACCATTGACCAAATTAGTAGGCCTGATCCCATCTTTCTGATCTTCATCTTAGCTCCATGTTAGAAGGTACTGTCAAGGGAGCCTATGTGAGTTACTCCAGTGCATCTTGTAGATAGCCCAACCTGCTGCCACTGTGCATCGCTTGTGGAGTGAATGAACGTTGAATGTGATGAACGGGATGCCAGTAAAGTGAACGGCTTTGTACAGGATGGTGTTGAGCTTCTTGAGTCTTGTTGGAAATGTGTCCATCCACGTAAGTGGAGAATATTCCATCACACTGCTGACTTGTGCCTGTGGGTGGGCTGTAGGTAGTCAGGAGGTGAGTTACATACCATAGAACTCGCAGAATCTGACCTGTTCTTGTAGCCACGCTATTTATGTGGCTGATCCAGTTCAGTTCCTGGTTAATGTTGATGATGGAGAATTCTTTTGAGCCCAGGCTCACTTTGGGAAGCCCTGAGTGGACCCAAGTCTGATTGTATTTTACTAGCTGTTAACCTCTTAAATCAACCTTATATGTGCGCTAGAGTTCAGAATCCTTCAGAGGCATTTATCCTATTTTCTACTCTTAAACATTAACTACTAAAATTTTATACCAAAACATATGAGAGATAAATTAAACTTTTTTAACAACTGTTACGGATGAAATAACATTGCCTGCTGAATTGGACAGGAAACAATAATTGTGGATCATGTTTGTTGACCTGTCCATTATAGCACAGTTACCTTTCGATTCATTTCTTGCCATATTAATATATCTGATTTTAGCATGAATTACTAGGCACTGCCTGCCCTTTCTGAGACACAACAAATCAAGTGGTTACTTCACTGCTGCTTGTTGAATGTGTGGTTGAATGCATTAAGCAAAAGGGAACCAATGACTAGCTCAGTACAATTTCTGTCCTGACGTGATTCACACAGGTCTGAATCTGTTCTTGGTGAAGTTGCCACTTAAGCCATGGAGTGGGTAAAACTGTGCCAATGAATCAGCTTGTATTTCCTAAACCACACATCTTTTTACACCAATGCCGATTTATCAGAGGGCTTGCACTGTGGAACTCCATCTGTAGACAGCTGGAATGAGGCTGTGCTAAATTGGCTCACTTTAGAGAGAAACTGAACTCTCATGGCATCGGTGTCAATTTGATGGCACTGCACATTATGAAGATAAAAGGACCAGGGGCCTACCCCACTGCCTAATCAGTTATTTCAAATATTTCTTCACGTCATCAATGCAAAGTAACAGCAGATGTGACTTCAGGAACCGTGCCCAACCAGGCAAGTGCTGTAATGATACCATAATTTAAACACTTCCTGAACATGTTGAGTCCATCAAGGTTAAACAGAGTTGCAATGGAAATGCTTTAACCTTGAGTCATTTCTTAGCAGAATTACAAAAATAAAAAAAAACTTGGTTAAGTTGAACCTGGTTACGAAGTCACAGGAGGCAGAGATCAACATTGTAACCCTGTAGAATTAAAAAGTGAAGCAAAACGAAACGACTTAAGTGTATTCTTTTCACATATCATTAAGCAAATATGATAAATTATCAGAGAGTTTTGCCTTCTTATCTACAATCTGAAGCTCACATTCAGTTTGAGGATATAAAAGTGCTGTGCTAAAAAGCCAATAGATCTAATAGGTAACCAAGATCTCAATTTTTGCCCTCAGTTCAGGTGTGCAGCGAAAGAATTCCCATATCCACAGCCCTAATCTTTAACATTAGTTTCCGATGCGTTTGGTATTTGATCCAGGCATGGTCTGGATTTGAAGCTGGTGTACATGACCCAGCAAGAACTGAGGAGGCAGTTGTGTGCAGAGATGGAGCTAATGGAAGGCCTGCCTGGAGGATCCAGTACTGTGTCCAAATTTTTAAAACTCGATAAAAACATTAAATATTCTTCCCCTACCTCTCACTCCTCCTGCGCACACACATTCTCCCAGTGGCCCTTCTGCTTGTGCCCCAGTGATTGGTCATAACCTCTATGCCATCTCTATCCCTTTGCCCACCCCAGTGGCCTCTTAAATCCATTACAACTTAGGTCCTATCCACCACTCTTTGCCCTTAAACCTGTGATGCTAACTTACCCAGTGTCTGCCATGGTCCAGACCCAAGGTCTCATGCAGAAATGAGATAAAATTAAATTCTATAAAATAAAGTTACAAATGTTTGTTGCAGACTTCCATATATTGAAAAAAAATTGTAAAAACCCAGTTAGTACATTTACTTTCTTCAACCACTTAATGCGTTATAGCAACAAATACTGCATTCAAGTGCTCAAGTGTTGGATTTCCTAGGCCCACATCAAAGAGCAGATAAGCACTTGTAGCTGTCAATCAAATTGTAAAATGGCAGGCATCCCACTGTTATAATGGATTGTGGTGAACTCACTCGTGCAATGCTAATCTGGTCATGGAAACACTCAGATCCATGCCAACAAGCAGAATGAAATAGATGTAAAGATTTCAAGGATTCGATTGACAGCTTGAAAAGTGCTGTTGACACTCCTGACAGGTACCTTTGACAAGAGCCTCTGATAGTTGATAGACTGACCACAACTCCAATGGGGTTAACAGTAATGCAATAATACATGTTTAATGCACAATTATGCCTATTTTTAACAAATCCAAAGAAGACCATACCTGCTCCAGTATTTCCTAGGACCACATCCAAAGGGAAACCCTATGTCTCCAAAAGGGAACTTGTGCAGAGATGGGTTCTAATGAATCCACAAAGTTCAGACATGATCTTGCCAGAACGAATCAGCATACACCAGTTTCATGTTCCAAGGTGCCCAAAAGTCCAAGTGTGCAGTGGGGCCAGCTGATGATTTAAATGGCCAGCTACCTCTGTAGAACATGCATGTGTGAAACCTCTCCCAGTCACCAGTAAAAATGGGAAATGATGTGTTTGCCAGTGGGGCATGTAATATTTGGCTATTTTCACCAAAATGGAGAGATAGTTGTGATGAAAATCTGGATGTAAGAATCATTAATGTTGGCATTCCATGCAATATTTTTGAGTATGGTGAACATCATACTCCTTATCAAATCATAAGTAAATAAATTGTTCTGATCCATCAGGGATACTTAACATTGGTCTTCTGATTTTTCTTTCATGCTGCATTTTTCTGGGGGATCCAGACAGAAGCATGTTAACTTTGGAGTTTCATTCTGTAATAATGGGTTTCTTGTCTAACAGTAATGTAGAGTAACTTTCTTAATGCAGCCATTGTTGATGAATATGAGTGTATGATGGAATGGTGAAGGAGAAACTGTTGTTACTGATAGAAAAGTAAACCAAATTTAAGATCAAAAGAACAGGAGAGGAGATGAAAGAAAATTTTACTCTGTTTTGCTACAAAAAGGCAGCTGTTGCAGGTACAACACAGTAGCAACATTCAACACGGAATCGGATGCTTGAAAGGGAGGAATTTTCTGAGTAATAGGGAAAGTAGAGGGTAGTGAGGCTCTCTTTCATAGAGTTAGCATAGACATGATGGGCCAAATGAGTTCCAACTGTACAATATCATAGAGTCATAGAATGGTACAGCTCAGAAACAGACCCTTCGGTCCAACTCATCCATGCCAACCAGAGATCCTAAATTAATCTAGTCCCATTTGCTAGCATTGGCTCATATTCCTCTAAATTCTTCTTATTCATGTACCTGTCCAGATGCCTTTTAAATATTGTAATTGTACCAGCCTCCACAACTTCCTCTGGCAGCTCAGTCCATACATGCACCACCCTCTGTTTGAAAACGTTGCCCCTTGGGTGTCTTTCAAATCTTTCCCCTCTCAGCTTAAACCTATGCCCTCTAGTTTTGGACTCCCCTACCCTGGGAAAAAGACCGTGGCTATTGATGCTATCCATGCCCCTCATGATTTTAAAAATGTCTATAAGCTCAATCTTTGAGGCTCCAGGGCAAATAGCCCCAGCCTAGTCAGTCTCTCCCTGTTGCTCAAACCTAGAAACATCCTTACCAATCTTTACTGCAGCCTTTCAAGTTTAACAACAACTTTCCTATAGCAGGAGACCAGAACAGAACACAGTATTCCATATGATTCCAGCATTGTTATGGTTTGAATAAAGCCTAAAAAAAAATCTCAAAGCACATTTGTAAGGAGGTAATGGCTTACTGGTAATAGCACTGGACTAGTTATCCAGAATCGCAGCCGAATATTCTGGGGGCGTAAATTTGAATCCGATTAAACTACATGTTTTATGTATTTATCTACTTTCTAATCAATCTGTTCAGGGATGTTATTACATTTTTTTAAATTTCAAAAGTATACTTTATTCATAAAAATTATCCTGATACATATACAGAGTCACAACGCAGTTCAGTTCTGTACGGTAGCATATCAAGGAAACAAACAAACATTGCAGTTTGACTCTATGCAAACAAACCAAAGAGATCTCTTACATACACAAGACTGTATTTACATATGTTTGAGGCACTCGGAGGGTCTGATAATTGAACAGACGCCAAATTAACTTCAACAGGAAGACCTCAGACAGTGGTCTTTCCCCACTGCGCCTTGGCGGCAGCTGCTCTAAGCTTTAGTGTGAGCCTCAACATGTAGTCCTGGACCTTGGAATGTGCCTCTGGAACAGATGGGACTTGAACCTGAGTGTGTTGGCCCAGAGGTAGACGCACTACCACTGCATCACAGGAGTCTTTTTCCCATAGTGTGAGCCAGTGAATATAACCTGTGAGCTCCCATACCACGACTTGTGTAATCTATCTAGCAGGCAAATGCTTAATGCATTTGAGTTACATTGCTTGATCTAGAGTTAACACATTTTGTTTTACATGGGTTGTTACCTTGGCTAAGATACCAGATAAAGTAAATACTATATGAATGCATTAGCACTCATCTACTTATCTTGTCAGCTATCATTCCTGTTGTCTAATTCCTGAGGTCCTATAAATAGAAGAAAAAGCTGTGAAGCAAAGAAAGCATCCTTTAATTAAGTTTTTCATTGAGAAATGGACTAAAATTGCAATAAAGTGGGGTTTTTTTACTCCAGAAAAGAAGTTTAAGTGTAGTGAATCCTGGTGGAATGGTCAGACTGGTGGGTGTCTAATCTGCAACTCTTTTGCTGTCCATTCATCTAGAAAATAACAACATTGATTAAGTTATAGCCCCAGGCTTGAAGATCAAGTGTGCCTTTGAGTTAGAAATAACCAATGCTGAATTTGTTTTGAATGTTGTAATTGGAGTAATTGGCCAGGAAGACAACAGACTGAAGTTTAAATTAAAATAAGAAGAAATACAATTCTGAGCAGCAAGGACATCAACACTTTAGGATTATGTGCAAAAGAGATTTACTGGTACTCAGCCAATGATGAGGGACCTTCAGTTATCTGGAGAGACAAGAGAAACTGGGGTTTTTCTTGTTAGTGTACAGAAGGTTCAGGCAAATTAAATAATGGCATCCACAAATCATGAAGTCCTTTGATAGAGAGTAAATTTGAAGAAACATTTTCACTGGCCAGAGGATTAGTATCCATAGGACTCAGGTTTAAAGTAATTGGCAAAATAACCAGAGGTAGCATGAGGTTTATTTTTGAAGTGGCAAGTTATGATGATCTGAATTACATTGCCTGAGAAGGCACAGAAGCAGATGCAACAGGAACAACTTTCAAGAGGGAATTGATCTGTGAGCAAAAGAGTGGGGAATAGGAATAAATGAGAAGCCCTTTCAAAGTGCTAGCATGAATATAATGGGCTGATTGGCCACCTTTCATGCTTTCTCATTCTATAACTCTAAAATTGGTTAGGTTAATTATGAGGTGATGGCTGGGTATTACAACATTGGAGTTTATAAAGTCTGGAATTTGGAAGGAATTGGATGATGAATTTCCAGTTTTAACATATTGGCAAAGAATGAGGCCAGGAAGGAAACTGTTCAACAAATCAAAGCAAGGGTACAAAACAGAAGAATGTGCACAATAAGACACTTGGAGTTTAGGAATGTTCTGAGGGGTAGTAGTTGTCATATGGATAAAATATAGAGCAAAAATGATTAATGATGGATTTAGATTTAGATTATATTGTCACATGTACTCAAGTACAGGGGGACAGGAGTACAATGAAAAGTGTGCAGTGTTGCTATTTAGTGTGCCATCTTACGTACAAAGGTACCTAGGTACAAAATCTTAGGTACAAAATTAGAAAAATGAAGAAATAAGTTACATAGATCAACACTACAATTCTAGGAGGGTTACTTAAGAGTTTCTTTCCAATTCTCATACATTGACTGTTAAAGAAAATACAGACTTAGTTATTTGGCACCATTTACATTCTCAGGACATCCCAAAGTGCTTTACAGTCAATTAGACACTTTATTGGGTTATAGTCGCTGTTGCACTGTCACAATTAAAGTTACCATTACTGAGACCGGTAATTTATTCCAGACGTATTCAACTGACAGAATCTAAATTCCCTAGCTGCTTTGGTAGATTTGAACTCATTTGGCTGAATCGTCCCATTCCCATTTTAATTCACACCCATTTTACATCTTGTTAGCTTTCTCCACTATTAACATCCCTTTGGCTTTTGCACTGGGCCTCTGCACCATCTGCCCTCTTGCTCCTCATCTACCTCTTTCAAAAGTATAAAAAGGAACCTATTTTCCAACACCTTACAGTTCTGGAAAAAAAAAGTCACACCGGACTTCAACATTAGCTCCATTTCCCTCTCCATAGATGTAGCCAGACCTGCTAAGTTTCTCCAGGACTGTCTGTGTTTATTTCAGATTTCCAACATCTGTTATTGTTTTTATTGTCAGAATCATTATTAGCCTGGGCCTCTGCGTTACTTATCTAGCAACGTTGTCACTGTGCTACTTAACCACAGCCTGCCCTGCTGCTGGGAGCAAATTCTTCAGAGATATTCCCAAGCACTGTAAAATTCCCTTTTGAGTGTCCTCAGACTTTCCTCATCTCCTCCACAGAGCAGATGCCTTTGGGAGAACCCTCCTCGGTGCCATCACACCCTGGGACATGCCGCAAGTCTAACAATGCCCATAGATATAAGCACAGCTTGTTTCTGTTGCTGTTACATTATCACAAAGAGGCTCATTTAATTTTGTAAACTGATTGATCGTCATGAAGAAAAGTTTTGCTTTTGACGGAATATCTCCAGACTACTATTTCATACACAGATGAGTTTCCAGCATAATGCAATTTAAAAATATTTATCTATAAATAGAAAAGATCTAAAATACACTTTTCCAACTACCTTGGCATTGTGGCAACAAGAGCTACTTTCAGAGCAATGGGGTATTTATAGCATAATCTTATGCACGTAGTTTAAATGCTATTGTGCACAGGAGCCAGAGGAAGTCTTATCCCAATGTTCTGCTTAATTAATAAGGTATCTTTGGCCATAGTTATAATGGAATGTTTCAACAGATGGTTTACGAGATAAGCAAAGCTATGGATAATGATGTCTTGGAAAAAGAAATAGCTTTCCTTAACAATGGAGCTACAAGTGCTTGCTGTGGAGGTTGTGCGAATTGTGCGTGAGGACATTTAGCTTTCTTTGCTGAGATAGTAATTAGTTCGTAAATTAACTTGCTCCAAGGCCTGCAATAATAATGAAAGAACTAGACTTTTCTATATTGGACTGTTTTGAAATCTGCATTTCACAGGCTTTGCCTGTTCAGACCTAAAATGGCAAAGTGAGATCCTGTATATGTCAGAGAACCCTGATGCATGTCAGTGTAACCAATCTAGCCTCTTTCGAAGTGAAGTTGATCCCAACGGGAGGCTCCTACCACCCATTTTGTGTGGCTGCACTCTGTCCTTGAAACATCACTGTAGATGTTTCAGTGAGCTCGCTGAAAATCAACCCTTCTGCAATGGCTCCTAGTTTTTTTCTAATATCCCACCTCCTGACAGACAGTAGAAGGCAAAAATGCTGAATGAATTTGATTGTGTTAAAGTTAATCCAGAATTGCCAATCCAGAAAGACCTTCAGAACTTATTAAATATGCACCTCAAGTTATGCAAAACTTCCAGGGAGTTCAGGGAATGCTTTCAGTGATGTAGTTTTGGATGGAGAGAACAAATGTGGCGCAACTTCTAATGAAACAATATGGTGAGTGATCTGTAAGTAGAGCCTCCAGAGTTCCATCTCCCTTGAAAGCAGTCACCTACACTCAAGAGGATCCACACTGTCCATCAGAAATAAAAACAGAAAATGCTGGAGAAACTCAGCAACGTGAGTTCAGAAGAAGGGTCATTCCTGACCTAAAATTTTAACTTTGATTTCTCTCCAAGGATGCTGTCAGACCTGCTGAATTTCTCCAGCAGTTTCTGTTTTGATTTCAGATTTCCAGCATCCATATTTCTTTTGTTTCCACAGTCTCCCTGCAAGGATAGCACGTATCCTCCATAAATGGAATTTCAAGGAGACCCTGTGACTCAGGTCAGACAGGTCAGTTGTGTTCACCATATTGTGAACAAATGTGAAGGATGAAAGTTTGCCACAGGATTCAAGGCGATCCAGTGAACAACACACAATGCTGTGACGTGGCCGCCCAACAAACTTAGACTGGCAAAGATGTAAGATATCATGCTGATAGAAGGGACAAAGTCTTCCCGCTAAGTAGTAGTGAAAACTGACCCTGTTGCATTCTTTCTCTCTCCACTGTTAAAACGGATGCAGAGCATTCATTTAAGATGTCAGCTATTTCCTTGTTATCCTTCATAGTTTACATTGCAGTCAAGCTTACATTAATCTTTAACCTCATTCTACTCCCTTTTACACTCTCACTGTATTGATAAAAAAACTTTATTGTTAGCTTTGATATTCTTTACAAGTATTTTCTCCTATTCTTATTAAAGTCCTTGTAACCTTTTATAGCTTTTTATTGCCCCACAGTCCTGTAGGATTTCCACATTCCCTTGCATTTTTTGTGAACCTTTTCTTTCAGCTTGCTACTGCCTCTTGTTTGCCGACCAGGTTTGTTTAGCTTTACGAGTGTGGCTTTTACAATTTGGGGATAAGAACTGGTGTTATATTGTAACCAAATGTATCTATAAACACTTCCCAGTACCTATGGCTACACCCATTGAGAGCTGAGCCCAGTTTACTGCAGCTTTGTCAGACTTACTTAAATTTAAAATATTGGATTGTGATTCTTCTCTTTCATCAATCTAATATTAAATTTAATGTCTTTATGATCACCATTCACAAGACATTCATACTAAAGATCATAAAGAATTAAACTTAATTCATTTGTTAATTCTAATTCATTTGTTAAATGTGGCTTCATTAATGCACTTTCTCTGACCAGCAACCTCTGCAATGGGATTGCACCCAGATTGTCTAGCTCATCAGAGGCAGTGACCCTAACTATTATGCCACAAGACATCTATTGGAAAGAGTGAATTAGCTTTACACATTGTCATTGTCATTGAAGTTGACAAAGGGAAAAACCAGACAATGTGTAAAACAAGCTATCACTCTAAGATCGATCTTACCCGCTTTGTTTAAGAAAACTGACCTGAATATATTCTGCAAGTGAATGTTTTACTACTTGAGTTATTCCAGTTGAGTGAAAATTAAAACTACTTATTCTAATGCAATATTTTTGTTAGATGTTTTCTTAATTTAAGTGTGTATACATCACACTGTGTCGCTACATCATTATTAGCAGAAGGAGGTTCACAGACAACTCCTAGCAAGGGGTCTTGCATCCTTTGCTATCCATTAACTGTACCCATAGTGTTTTCACTACTTGATCCACCTTTCTAACACACCTTCGTTCCTGTGCTGTTATTGTGCTTTGCGTCAATATCACTGCTGGGTTTTCTCATTCAATTTCACCCTTTTTTGAGATAATAGCGACAATTTCGGAGCAATCATCAAAAGTTTTCAAGGATAAAGTGCAATGGTGGGACAGGTACATGGGTTTAGGATGCAGCCATGATCTTATTAAATGGCAGAGGAACAGATTGAAAGGCCTCCTTTTGTTCCTGAAACAAAAGCAGCATTTGCTGGAGAAAATCAGCAGGACTGGCAACATCCGAGGACAGAGAAACAGAGTTAACGGTTCAAGTCCAGTGATCCTTCTTCAGACCTGTTCTCCTTTTGTTCCCCCCCCCCTCCCCACACAGTGATCATTGAAGGCTGGGTCTTTGAATTTATTCACCTTTGAGTCGCATAGATATTTCACTGAGAAAGGGCTTCTTGGGAATGGGTGGGGTGCAGGTAGGAAAATGGAGCTTAGGCTAAGATCAAACCAGCCATGATCTTTGTGACTAATGGTGCAGTCTCAGCATCATAGAGGCCTTTAGCACATAAAAAGTCCCTTTGGCCCATGCAGTATGCACTGATGGGCAGCACGATGGCTCAGTGGTTAGTGCCAGGGACCTGTGTTCTATTCCAGCCTCAGGTGTTTGAAGTTTGAACGTTCTTCCCATGTCTGCATCAGTTTCCTCCCACAGTCCAAAGATGTGCAGGTTTGGTGGATTGCCCAAGGGAAATTGTCCGTAGTGTCCAGGGATGTGCAGGCGAGGTGGATTAGCCATGGGGAAATGAAGGCTTATAGGGAGAGGGTAGGGGGTTGGGTCTGAGTGGGATCCTCTTCGGAGGCTGGGTGTGGAATTGATGGGCCAAATGGCCTATTTCCACACTGTCAGGATTCTGTTGTCAAAAACAAGCACTTGACCACTCTAATCCCATTGATGGGCCAAATGACCTCTTCCTGCTCCTATGTTCAATATTTCTGCAACTGTTACGAAGTGTTGCTTTTAACATGCTTTCTGAATTTCTTTAGGCATATGCATTTACAAACAGAACTTGTACTCACACCTCCCCCGTTTTTAAACTTTATTAGTGCCTATTTTCTTCGTGCACTTTTCAACAATTGATGAAACATCACATGGTATAGCGAATTGTAGAACTCTGGCTGTCATTTCCCCACCACCCCACCTCCCCACCTCCCCAAATCAGCTTCGCATGGGGAGTCCTGTATTCTGCTTGAAGCTGTAAATGAGACTTCCCTGCTTTTTGTAAATTCTGCTCGTTCTTTAAAAAAAACTCCCAGAGGAGTTGCTGCCTGGAATGTTTCCATTTGTTAGACACACACCCAAATGTTGGAAAAGGCACAGACTGTGTGTGTGCGCATTTATAACACACACTCTGCAAAGATATTTTTCAGTGGATGGTGGCTGTGCTGTGAGCAGCCGCGTAGTGCGACGCACACACACAAAAAAAGTTTTTGAGAAAAAAAAACGAGTTCGTGTGTAACGAGAACCACAATTGGAGTAATTGTCCGGCCTGAACAATTGGCTATCGTGCAACTGAAACAAAAAACGACCTTGCGTGCGAACGCGATTGAGAGGACGTGAGATGCCAAGGATCGTATGGCAGGTAATGCAGCTTGAACTATTCGCTCAGTCACGCAACAGTCCCAAGCAAACTGCACTGAAACACGCCTGCTTCTTTACACCCTTCCCTTGCCAAAGACATCAATCTCTAGAGGACAATCACGTTCCCTTTTTTTAAACCCTCTCTCGAGCTGCTGAAGCAAACAGTTTCGACTTGACCTCGCCAAGCATCATGTACGAGGCATTAATGCATCAATTTCCTCCTAATCCCCCTCTCTCCCCCCCCCCGGCCCCCCAAATTTGGGGGATGAATTCTCCACCTTCTAGTCAATTGCCTGTATGTATTGAGTTCTGGGGAAGGGCCAGTGGACCCGAAAGGTTAACTCTGATTTCTCTCTGCAGGTGCTGCCAAACCTGCTGAGTTTTTCCCAGCAATTTTCTGTTTTTGTTTCTGGAATGTACTGCCCTAGAGTGTGGTAAGTTCAACTTCTGCACACAACACTGCAGAAAGTATAATGTGCACGGCTAGAGGATAATGTTAATGTTATTATCTGGGGAAGAGTTATAGAGTCATACATTCTGTGCTGTGGCTTCCCTTTGAGAATGGAAGGTTTTATTTTCCTCGGTCAACAGTCTTATTGCAGTCCTGACAATATTGTACTGGACTTAGTTGTACAGCATGGAAACAAACCCTTCAGTCCAACTTGTCCATGCCGACCAAGCTCCCCACATTAAACTGGTTCTATTTGTCTGCATTCGACCAATATTCCTTGAAATCTTTCCTATTCATGGACTTGTCCAAATATCTTCTTAACCTACCACTTCCTCTGGCAGTTCATTACACATATGAACCACCCTTTGTGTGACTAAGTTGCCCCTCATGTCCCTTTTAAGTCTTTCTCCTCTCACCTTAAAATTATACCTTCTAGTTTTAAACTACCCTATGTTAGTGGAAAGACCTTTGCTATTCACCTTATCCATGCCCCTCATGATTTTATGAACCTCTATACGGTCACCCCACAACCTTCTATGCTCGAGTGAAAAAAGTCCTAGCCTATCCAGCCTCTCCTCATAACTCAAATCCTCCAGTCCCAGTAACATCCTTGTAAATGTTTTCTGCACCGTCTCCAGTTTAATAATAGCCTTCCTGCAGCAGGCCCACCAGAGTGGTACACAGTACTGCAAAAGCACCTTTTTAATTAAGTGACATCCACGTTTGGAGAGTCTGCATAGACATGATGGGCTGAATGGCCTCTTCTGGCACTGTTACAATCCAACAACCTTTAGCATTTACACTGAAAGATTACCCCACTCCCATTACGCAAGACAAACTAAGGCTGTATATTTCTGGAATGTTCAGGCATTCCACTGTTACTCCGTTCCCCCTGTCCCCGCTTGTGCTCTCGCCCTCTCTGTTCCTGTGTTTGTTGATCTCTGATGTCTTCCATACTGTCAGAATGCATATATAAATGGTCACGACCTTAAAATGGAAGGTACAATTTCAAAGTTTGCAAATGATACAAAACTTGGAAGTGGCTGAGGAGGACAGTGTAAAACTTGGAAAGAACATGGACAAGTTGGTGGAGTGGACAGAACGTGACAGATCAGGTTCAATAGGGAGAATCGTGGGGTGATACATTTTGGTAGAAAACACATAGCGAGACAACATAAAGGACACTTCTGTAAAATCTGTGCAAGGGCAGAGAAACCTGGGTGTACATGTGCATGAGCCATTGAATGTGGCAGAACAGGTGGAGAGCAATGTTCCTAGAGCAGACAGTATCAATGAGAAGAATCTTATAGGGGTCTGAGTGATGTAGCTAATGGTGAGAGGGTCACAGAATTGGTCAAGAAGTCCAGTGAGATCTTTCTTGACGTGGGAGCAGCTCACACCAACTTTGCTCTTCATTTGCGGCCTGGTGAGATTCTCACCATGCAGCAGTGAGTTGCCATATGAGGGGGATTACTGCTTGTTAAACATCTTGTTGACAGCCTAATGTGCCTCATTAATATTCAGCTTTCTATTTCAGCAAACTCGCCAAAAAAGCTAGATATAGAGTAAGGTCGACATGGAAACCAGAGCACATAGCTGGCAAAATCTGCTCGCTCAGATTGGGGCCTCCATGTGGGATGCCAGGTACCAATACCTCAAGGTACACCCCATCCTACAAAATTGATAAAAGAGAGTCAATGGATGTGGTATACTGAAATTTTCAAAAGGCTTTTGATAAAATCCTCTACAGGAGGCTCGGTTGGAAATATTAAAGCATATGGGATAGGAGGTAATGTACTACATGGTTTAATGATTGGTTAACAGACAAAAATCAGAGAATAAGGACAAATGGGTCATTCTCACCGGTAGGTTGTGTAGAAGTATGGTACCATGATACATAGCAATAGTTTGGAGATGGAGACCAAATGTAACATTCCCAAATCAGCAGACAATATAAGCCGGAATTTGTATTGCGAGGAAGCTGTAAAGTGGCTTCAGGAAGGTTTGTACAGGCTTGGTGAGTGGGCAAGAACATAACAGAATTCAGTCTTACTATAGAAGTTCTTGAAGCAATTACAAATTAAAACTAAAAATTGCTTTAAGTACTCAGACATTCAGGCAGATCTGTAGAGAGAGAAACAGAGTTAACATTAACTGTCTTTCTCTTCACACATTCCGCTCGGCCTGTTGGATTTTTCCAACTTGTTTTTATTATGTTTCAGATTTCCAGCATCTACAGTATTGTATTTTGTTTTCTGTATAGTTCTTAAGACACATTGTTTAACGAGGTCAGGGATAGTAAAAACTGCTGATGCTGGAGTCAGAGGTGTTTTACTGATATTTTTATTTCATCCACACAGGCATTGAGAAGCTAATATTGTACTTGTGTAATGCCAAATTTCTTCAAACTGATAATTCCTTTTTTTCGAATGTATATGTGCAAAAAGTTTATATTTTACTTTAGCTTCTGGCTAATCCATACATCAATCAATTATTTCACATCTGCATGCTGATGATGTATCTGGAGTGGCCGAGTAGGTACTGTTTATGCTGCACACAGATAGTCCTCTCCCATGGCAGTGCACGCATTTAATAAGCTGAGTATAACTAAAACAGAATTAGAGGGTATAGTGATGGAACAAGGTTGGCCAGGTGGATCTTGTTGAGTGTGAGTTCCCTGATTGAGCCTGCTAACCTGGGCCAATCAGAGAGCCCTGGCTGATGGATATAAACAGGAGTCTCGATGTAAGCGTTGACCTTATCAGGCTTTGCTTGTTACAGTTTCAGTAGCCTCATGGATGTTTTCCTGGTGGTGGTAAATATAGAATAAAATTTTTACATGACAGTGAGTTTTTTAACAAAATTGCTAAACACTCAACCACAGGTGATGTGGGAAAAGTATAAGCATTACTGCTGGGGCCCCTTTGGGTGTAGTGGTAATGTGGGGAAGGCAAAAAAAAGAACAGGTGATTCAGGAGGTCTCCTCAGTCTAAGGATGGGCTTTGTGCTGGCTGGTCAGGGTCCATGTGCTGTAAATAAAGGATGGCTTGGTGATGGGATACTAGCCTTTGTGCAGTTATTTCAGTGGCGGTGAGAGAGGGACAGATGAAAGGCAATGAGTAATTCTTCTGACTGCTTGCGGACCTGCAGCATTTTTGGTTATTAGGAGCTTAACTTTCCTAGAGGCACCAGATCCTGAAAAAAGCCAAGTAGGAGTCTCCTCACTCTCGAGACTGGCTCTGAGCAAGCTGGTCAGGGTCCATATGCTGTGCACACGTAAATAAGCAATGACCTGGCGATGGGATAACGGCCTCTGTGCAGTCATTTCAGAGGGGATGTTTGCATTAAGTGTCTTTAACTTCCTGGGTTGCTGAGTGTGCATGGGATTGGCTCCTTGATATCTACAGCTGCTGCATACCAACACATCCCTTTGACTTGGTGGCAGCTTTAACCAGCAAGAAAAGGGAAAACCATGTAGTAATCATTGCAAGATTGTTGAGCATCTTTCTATGAGGTCAGTGGTGAATGCTCTGCTTTGCCATGGATAACAAAATCAAGACCAATACATCCTGATGTGAATCAGTGTCAAATTTGTCTGATTACACTTTCTAAAGCACCTTGGAACATTTTATAGCCTTCTTGGCACTACGTAGTTAGAAGTATTTGTGGAGTGCATTGTTCCACTATGGGAGGGTGGTAATATTGAGGGTTGTTCCCACAGACAGGTGCTTCTGAAGGAAAATGGTTTCACTCTTTGTGAGGATGCTTCTTAGACCAATACCATAAAATTCTAACATGGTATTAAATTGTCAGCTGTGGCACAGTGGATAGCACTTTCATCACTGAATAATATGGTTCTGGGTTCAAGTCCCATTTCAGGTCTTAAGCAGGAAAGTCAAGGTTGACACTCCTCTGTGTGGCACAGATGGACTGCTGCACTGTCAGAGGTGCTATCTTTCTGATGAGACGTTAAGCTAAGGCTGTGCCAGCTTTCTGAGGTGGATGTAAAAATTCTGTAACATTTTTTGGAAGAAGATCAGGTGATTATTACCAGTTATTGTTGGCAATATTTATTCTTCAATCAACTTTGCAAAAACAACTCAGCTGATCATTATCATATTGTTACTTGTGGAGCCAGCTGTGGCAAAATTGATTACAACACTATGTACACTTCATTGGCTGTAAAGCTCTTTGAGTCCAGCAATTGTGAAAAAAAATTCGAAGTAAAGTTTATTTTGTGCGATTGCAAGTTTCTGGTGGGGACTCTTGACTGACAGGGCAACTTTAGAAGAATGCGTGGGGATCTCATAGACACATGTAAAAGCCTGATGGCGCTGGACAGGCTAGATGTGGGAAGAATGTTCCTGATGTTGGGGAAGTCCGGAACTAGGGGCCATAGTCTAAGAAGAGGGGTTAAGCCATTCAGGGCTGAGATGAGGAAGAATTTCTTTGCTCAGAGTTGTGAACCTGTGGAACCCTCTATCACAGAAAGCTGCTGGGGCTAGTTCGTTAGATATATTCAAGAGGGAGCTGGACCTTGCGGCTAAAAAGATCAAGGGAGAGAAAGCGGGAGTGGGATCTTGAAATTGTATTATCAGCCATTATCATATTGAATGGGTGTGAAGGCTTGAAGGGCAGAATAGCCTACTCCTGCACCTATTTTCTATGTTTCGTAAACATATCTAAGTGGTGAATCTTGCACCTGTGCTCTCCTTTACAATTTAGTGGTGGTAGTGATGCTTGCATTTCCCTTTCTGCGTTCACAAATCAACCATTCTCCCGATCCTGAATGAATGTTACTAACTGGGATTACCTCTATCCCTGGACATGTTCCCATACTTCAGCCATTGTTTTGCCAACATATCCAAGCTAGTGATGTACTGCTTTCCCAGGCCAATTGGAAAGCAAATGGCCTCACTGCCTAACTGGATGAGATTTGACTGACAGCCAACTAATCTTTCTTTCCAAATTTCAATATTTTTAGACATGGCAAAGGGAAACGATCAAAGCAAGTTACATCTTTTTTATAATGTCCCTATAATTCCTTCGTCGTGGACAACAATGCCCTGGAGATTGATCTTCAATTCCTGGAGTGTCTAGGCCAGTTCAGGGTGTTGGGAATCCTATCCAAAATTAAGTTGATTGGCAAAAAAAAAAGCAAAGGAAAACACGAGGAGTATCATTACTATGAAACAAGTGGTTAAATGCTCTGCCTGACTAAATCTGCTTCCTGGCTCTCAAAACAGTGTTAGCTAAGTACTTGGCGTTGGGGGGGGGGGGGGTCACAAAATTCAGGGAACAGGAATGTGTTCACAAAGGAAGGCACAAATAACATACCAGATTGGCAGGGAACTCAGGGTTTAGTGAGATGGAAAGACCAAAATAAATCAGTATTACAAGGGCAATGGTTGGGGAAATTGAAGGGATTGAATGCAGATAAATCCTAGGGTCTGATAATCTGCATCCCATTGTATTTAAGGAAGTGGCCATATAATTATAGGAAAGATGTTGTTGAACTTGAAAGGGTGCAGAAAAGATTTACAAGGAGGTTGCCAGGATTAGAGGATTTGAGCTATAGGGAGATGCTGAATAGGCTAGGGCTATTTTCCCTGGAACATCGGAGGTTGAGGGGTGACCTCATAGAAGTATCATGAGGGGCATGGATAAGGTGAATAGCTAAGGTCTTTTTCCCAGGGTAGGGGAGTCCCAAACTAGAGGGGCATAGGTTTAAGGTGAGAGGGGAAAGATATAAAAACATGTATGGAATTGAGCTGCCGGAGGAAGCAGTGGTGCCTGGTACAATTCCAACATTTAAAAGGCATCTGGATGGGTACGTGAATAAGAAGGGTTTAGAGGGATATGGGCCAAATGCTGGCCAATAGGACTAGTTTAATTTGGGATATCTGGTCAGCATGGACGATTTGGACCAAAGGGTCTGTTTCTGTACTGTACACATCTGTGACTGTAAATAGAGCATTGGTGGTCATCTTCTAAGATTCTACAGACCCTGGAACAGTTGCTACAAATTGGGGGACAGCTAACGTCACCCCATTATTTAAAAAGAGTGGCAGAACAAAGCCAAGAATTATAGACCAGTCAGCATGACATCAGTAGCAGGGAAAATGCTGGAGTCCATTTAAAAGAATTGATAGCTGCAGACTTGGAAAACAGTGGTAGGATTGGACAGAATCAACAAAGATTTGCAAAGTAGAAATCACGGTTGACAAATCTATTGGAATTCTTTTGTGAATGTAAAGTTGATGAGGGGGAACCAGTAGATGTGGTTTATTTGGGCTTTCAGAAGGATTTTGATAAGAACCCACTTGAGAGATTAATGTGTAAAGTTAAAGCAGATGGGATTGCAGACAATGTATTGTCATGGATAGAAAACTGGTTGGCAGACAGGAAACAAAGAGTTAGAAAAATGGGCCTTTTCTTGAATTGTGGCCAGTGACTAGTGGGTACTGGGGATCAGTGCTAGGAACCCAGCTATTCATAATATATATGAATGATTTGGATGAAGTAGCTAAATATAATATGTCCACATTTGTAGATGGCACAAAGCTGGATAGGAGGCTGAGCTGTGAAAAGGATGCAGAGATACTTCAGTGTGATTTAGACAAGGTGAATGAGTGGGTAAATGCATGGCAGATGCAATATAATGTGGATAAATGTGAGGCTATCCAGTTTGGTACCAAAACGAGAAGGCAGATTATTATCTGAATGGCTACAAATTGAGAGAGGGGAATGTACGAAAAAACCTGTGTTTCCTTGAACATCAATCATTGAAGGTAAGCACGCAGCTGCAGCAGGCAGTGAAAAAGGCAAATGGTACATTGGCCTTTATAGAGGGAGGATTCAAGTACAGGAGCAGGGATGTCTTGCTGCAATTATACAGGGCATTGGTGAGAACACACCTGGAATATTGTGTGCAGTTTTGGTCTCCTTATCTGAGGAAGGATGTTCTTGCTATTGAGGAAGTGCAGCAAAGGTTGACCAGACTGATTCCTGAGACAACAGGACTGACGTATGAAGAGAGATTGGGTTGGTTAGGACTGTTTCACTGGAGTTTAGAAGAATGAGGGGGAAACTCTCATTGAAATCTTTAAAATTCTACCAGGACAAGACAGGGTAAATGCAGGAAGGATGTTCTGTATGACCGGGGAGCCCAGACTCGGGGATCACAGTCTAAGGATGTACAGTACGCCACTTAGGACTGGGACGAAAAATTTCTCCACCCAGTGCGTGGTGACTCTGGAATTTGTTACCACAGAAAGTTGTTGAGGCCAAAACATTGTATGATTTAATGAAGGAGTTGGATATAGCACTTGTAGTTAATGGGATCAAAGGATATGGGAGCAAAGCATGAACAGGGAAATGAGTTGGATGATCAGCCATGATCATATTGAATGGCAGAGCAGGCTGAATGGCCTACTGCTGCTCTTCTTTTCTCCGTTTCTATGAAAGGGCAGGAGTGTGGGACTAGTTGGATTGCATGTCCAATGAGGCAGCACAGACACGATTGGCCAAATGACCTCCTTCATTCCTACAACCAATGTCAGCTGTCTCTCAATTTGAGGTTGACTTTTGCTCGAGATCATGGGTTACTTTGTGTGGCTGAACAGGCTGATTCTCCACTCATAGAAGGTAGTATGATCTGGAGCGCCTGATTTTTTTTTTGTTTGTTTTTACTTCCTCTAACTATTCTGTGATTCCGATGAATGCTTCCTGCATGTCGAAGATGGTGGTTCCATTGATTGATGGTCTCAGATGAATGTCGTATCTAAAGGGAAACTCCAGTGGTGTTTTCGGAATCTCTTATCTGATTCCAGACATCAGCCATGATTTCCCCTAAAGTAAAAAAGGAGAAATGGTAAAAAGTAATGAAAAATCCAGGGGAATATGGAAAAAAATTCCCTGCTGGTGGATGCCAGCAATTATTATGCAATGGACTAGTGTTGGAGGAGGGCCAAGGGTGGAAAATATTTGGGACATAGTGGTGCAGCAGCAATGTCTCTGGACTAGTAATATAGAGGCTCAAGCTAATGCTATGATGTGGGGGTGCTGGTGCTAGACCAGGGTGGACAACGTCAGGAGTCACACGACGTCAGGTTATAGCCCAACAGGTTTATTCAAAATCACAGGCTTTCAGAGCACTGCTCCTTCATGAAATGAAGTAAAGGGAAGCGCACAGGCACAGAAAATATAGACGGAGAGATAATGGCAAGATAATTCCAGGTTGTTACGAATGCCCAGTGCGTGATAGGTACAAGTACTGTGTGTGGAGTGTCGACAGGCTGAACAACAAGTCTTTGCATGTGATCAAAAGTGTCAGACAATGTGAATAAACAGCTGAATAACAAGTGAAGGGGTGACCTATGAACCAGTTAATTAAGGCAGACAGATAATTCCAAAAAAATCAAAAATAAGATGGTGCTAGAGAAAAACTAATTGGCTGGAATAACTTGGTAGGTATCAGAGTTGCGGGATGACGGTCTAACCAAAGTTACAAGTAATCCAAAACTGCACAAACTAATTAAGGTAGAGAGATAATAACAAGTTATCAAGGTGATGGTGTCAAAACAGAACAGTAAGGAAGATATTACAAACACAGAACAGTATGGTGGAGTTACACGTAGCGTGACATGAACCCAAGAGCATGGTTGAGGTCATCCTCATGGGTATGGAACTTGGCTGTCAGTTTCTGTTTGGTGATTCTGCGTTGTTGTGTATCTCAAAGGCCGTCTTGCTGTGAGGAGCATGGGTCACCACAACAGCTGGTAGAGTGTGAGGTCAGTTGATCAAATATAAAGGTAATCTCGGTGATGATGATCATGAAACCACCGATGGTTATTATAAAAATCCATCTGGTTCACTAATGCTCTTTAGAGAAGGAAACCTACCACTCTAGCCTACATGTGACTCAATTCCACAACAATGAAGTTGACTCTTAAATTCCCACTGAATTGGCCTTGCAAGCCACTCAGTTTGAGGGCAGTTTGGACAGCAACGAATGATGGCCTTGCCAATAATGCCAACAACCCATGAAGGAATAAATTAAAAAAGTAAGGTTTTTTGCGTTAAGGGGTATGTGTCATGTATCAAAGCCTCCGTCAAACAGCCTCAAAGATGTTATTCAAATTAACTGACAATGTGGCTATTTCCATTATGATAAACTGGATAAAATACCATTAAAATTGATTTGACATTTTTCTCAACACCTGCCTGAAAGCTTTAAACGTTTTTAAAAGGTATAAAACTTGTAAGCATGGATCTTCAAAGAGACTTGACTGTGATCATACAAGGAAGGCAGCAAGTCAACCTGCGAGTACATCAAGCAATTCAGAAGGCAAATGCGTGTGGTCCTTTATTGTGGTATGATTGGAGTATAAGGATTCTGTTTGCAGCTCTAGTTTCTATCTTCAAGAAATGATATGCATGTAAATATTCATTAAATTGCTCCCTGGTTGAGGAGGTGTCTTTTGATGAAAGGGTGAACAAATTGGGCCTATATTCTCTGGAGCTTGGAACAATGAGAGATGATCTCATTGGAACATACAAGATTTTAAAAGGGTTTGACAGGGTGGAGACTGAGAAATTGTTTCTGCTGGTTGGGCAATCTAAAACATCAAGGCATAATCTTAGGATAAGAGGCTCATCATTTAGAACAGAGATGACGGCAAATTACTTTACTCAGATGGTTGTGACTCTTTGGAATTCTCCACCCCAGAGGGCGAGAGCTGTTGATACTCTGTGGTTAAATATATTTAAGTCTGCGATAGACAGAATTTTGATCTTTAAGAGAAGGAAGGAACATGGGGAGCAGAGGGCAAAGTGAAATTGAAGTCTAACGTTTGCCTTGATTGTAGTGAATGGTTGGGCAGGACAGGCTGTTGGGTCTAAGCCTTGCTTCTGCTCCTTATATTCACGATGAGATGTAATCCCACCTGTATTTCACACCTCAGTGTTCACACGTGTAACTCCAGACTGTCAAAATCAACTGGGACTTGGTATTACACCGTATCCTTTTCTGTTAAACACACATTCATTAACAATGGGATTAACACTTTGGAGTGGATAGCCTGGTGCATTCTCTGCAATCTGAGATTGATTTTGTCATTCTCAATAACCCATTGATAATAACTAAGTCATCCAGGGTGTTCCTGGCTCACTAACTCACATACCAGTGACATATTTACATTCTGGTTTGGAGAGTCTCCTTCCCTCTGCTAAATGTCAAATTACATTGTCACATTGGTGATTTCCTGTTGAATGGCAACGATTTGAATCAAACTTTAGCAACGTGTGGAGCAATTGGCAGGAAGGTTTCCAATGGCCTCAATGTGCCATTTTACTTCAGAAGACTAGATGTAACATGGTTAAGACTTACGAGTTAAGACTTGACCTGAATGGTGCTGTAAAGAAATCTTTCTGTTCTGGGAGAAGTATAGTTCTTCAGTTTGATTTGAGAGTTAGCTTTATTTGTTATTTCCAGAATCACCTCCCTGTGTTTGATCTCCCAGGTCATGATGCTTCTGTCATTATTGCTTGGAGATACAGGTGTCTAATATAAGATTCTTATCTCTGTGTTCAAACCTTTCCTGTTCTGGAACACAGGGCCAGGCATAGGCTATTGAGCCCCATTTGGGACAAAGGGTCTGACCCTAAATGTACCAATGAAATGGCCTGGGGTGAACTTCAGGACTAGGAAGTTGAAGAGGTAGATATATATAACAATTTCACATCAACTGCTTCAAGAATTGAGCAAAACAGGCCTTTGGCAAGGGGTCAATTGTAATTTATATTTCAGAATTCTGGGGCTCAGAGTGCTTGGCCAGACAGCAGTTTGATAGCGGGCAAGACCTGTGCTATTTTTAAAAATTAAAATAAAGCCATACAAATGCTGGAAATACAGAGCAGGGCCAGTCAGTATTCACAAAGAGTAAACAGAGGCGGTCAGATGGTGGAGATGGAACGTATACTAGGTCCGACATCAGATGGTTTACCTTCTGGCCATGTGCTCACTGGCCTGTGTACTTCCAGCATCAGCGGGATCTTTTTTGGCTCTTTTACTCCGATATATAATTTCCTGGGCATTTCAATCACGTTTGATCTCTCTGCCCACTTGTTCATTCCTAAAATTTCACAGCCTACAGAGGGAGCTTCAGGAGTAATGAATTCCTCAATTTTCCTTCATTTTAGCCGGACTTCCAAAACTCAGACCTACCTGTAAATCCTGCTATGCAGCATGGTAACAGGAGTAGGCCATTCAGCCCCTGGAATCAATTCTGGAATGTCATAATAAGATGTGAACATTCATTGCCTCAAGTCTGCTGTGGAAGATAAGAACAGCAGTAAACCGTTTAGTCCCTGGAGAAGTCTATAATGGAGCATAGTAATTGGAGTAGGCCACTCAGCCCCTCCAGGTGCTCTGCAATTCAAATAGATCTCAACTGTCAATGCCATTTACTCACCTTTGCTCCATATCCTCTGCAACTCCTCTCTAATGTGGATACTGTGTCAGCAGAGATTGTGTAGAACAAAGGACGATACAGGACAAGAACAGGCTCTTCTGCCCACCTAGCCTGTGCCAACACATGTCACCTTTCTAAATGAAAAGCATTTTTGCCTCCACATCTATTCCCTGCCCATTCCTGCATCTGTCAAGTTGCCTCTGAAACATTGCTGTTAGTATCTGCTTCTACCACCTCCTCTGGCAGCGCATTCCAGGCACTTCCTACCTTCTGTACAAAAAACTTGCCTCTCACATCTCCTTTAAACTTTCCCCCCTTTAGCTTAAATCCATGTCTCTTAGTATTTGACATTTATAACCTGGCAAAAAGCCTCTGACTATTCATTTTATCCAGGCCTCATAATTTTGTAAACTTTCTTCAGATTGCCCCTCACCCTCCGATGTTCAAGTGAAAACAAACCAAGTTTGTCCAATCTCTCCTCATAACTAATACCCTTCAAATTAGTCACTATCCTGGTAAATCTTTTCTGTACCCTCTCCAAAGCCCCACATCCTTCTGTTAGTGTAGTGAAAAAAACTATATACCTGCAACATGACCTCCTAATTTTTATACTGTATGCTTCGACCAATAAAGGCGAGCATGCCCCACATCTTTCTGACCAGCTTTGCTACTTGTGTTTCCACTTGCAAGGAGCTGTGGACCTCTGTATGTTAATACTTCTAAGGGGTCTATCATTTCCTGCACATTTCCCTCTTGCATTAGACCTTCCAAAATGCCTAATTTGCATTTCTCCTGACTAAACGCCATCTGTCAAATCTGCCCAAGTCTCCAGCCTATCTATATCCTGCTGTATTCTTTGGCAGTGCTCCCCGGTATCCACAGCTCCCCCAGTCTTCTGTGTCATCTGAAAACTTACCAATACATTCTCCTCCAAAACATTTATAATGTGTTAAAAACAAGAGGGGCCCCAGCACTGATCCCTGTGAAACACCACTGGTCATAATAAAAGAAGGAAAAAAGAAGAATTGCTTTAATATAATGTCTATCTCAACTTTTATCCAATACTCTTTACAAACAGTAAAGTACATGAGTATAGTCACTGCTGTACTGAGGCAACAAGGCAACCAATTTGCACACAGCAAGTTCCCACAAACTGTAATGTGATAATGACCAGTTTTGGTGATGTTGGCAGGAACTCTCCTGTTAGTGTTAGATCTTTTACACCTGTATGTCCTCGCTTACTATGATCTGCCTGAACTGCTCACAAACAAAACTTTTCACTGTGCTTAAGAACACGTGACAATAAATGAAATCAAATCAAATCAAACATCCAGCTGGGAGAGAAGACACAGCGTCAGTTTGGTGTCTCATCCCAAAGACAGCACCTTTGGCATTGCAGTGCTCCTGCAGGACTGCACTGGGAGTGTCAGCTGACATTGTGTGCTTAGATTTCTGGAGTATGAACTGAACCTGCAACTTTCTTGATCATGCTAACGAGTGAGCCATGGATGACACTTTTAAATTTGTAAAACCTTAAGAATAGAATTATCTGCCGACTGAGCAACCAACAGAGGCCTGATTACTGGTGATTTAGTAGCAGGGTGGAATCACTTGGGATTCAGTTGGTTATAAAGTAGGATCAGAGAAATGGGAAACACGTTGGGTCCGTTTAAATTGTTCACTTCTTTCTGCAAGGTATGATTATTCATCAATGTTGAAAAAATTATTTTAAGGCTTTGTTTCAAAGTGATTTCGAAAAAGAAGTATTTCAAAGAGAAAGACGCCTTTCTTGATGTCAGGAGCAACTCACCCTTTGTGATGTTCCAGTGTCCTGAAAGGTGCTATATAAATGCAAGCTGTAATTCCCCATCAGTTCTGAACCTAAAATCCGTTCTTCTCTCTACCTCGGACTCTCAACAACCACATAGCTTCTTCAAGCACGGTCTTCTCATTGTCTCCTTGTCTTCTAACATCCCCACTCTCATGGGTTCCTCAGCTCTAAAGGTCCCACTGCCTACCCATTCTGTACATTGCTACCCTAATGCACAATATCTACACTTTAACATCCAATCACAGTGATTGTTGGGGAACGTTATGCTTGACCTATGGATTTTTCTGTCAAATTTTATTTCAATTTGATTCAGGTGACCATATTGTTCACAAATATAGTAGACCTCTTGTAGTTTTTTTTTTCTGCAGACTGTAAAAATGTTGGACACTCAATACCCATCTGCCGTGTCTTTCTGGGATGCTTGGCTTCAATTACTGTGAGCAGTGTTGGTTTTTTTTTTGTCTTTTTGTTTGGATTAGTTGATTAAATCCTGTTTGATTTATGTTAACTTCTGATATTGTTCCCTGCTGCCCCCTTCAGTTCCACTTTAAGAGAACCATAGTTGAGCTGTGTACTGTGCGACCACACACTCCATTCTTCCTCTTCCCTATGGTGTTCAAACTGTTATACTTATCACATTTTAGAGCAGAATATGTTCAATTCATGTGCACCCATGAACAAGGAACAAGAGCAGGCCACTCAGCCCTTCGAATCTGCTCCCAGATTCGACAACATCATGGCTGAGATAACAAGCATGGGGCTGGATGAACACAGCAGGTCAAGCAGCATCATAGGAGCAGGAAAACTTGACGTTTCGGGCCTAAACAGG
>JAHRHZ010000081.1:14634074-14686408 GCA_024137785.1 Ginglymostoma cirratum
AAACAGGTTTAGGCCCGAAACGTCAAGTTTTCCTGCTCCTATGATGCTGCTTGACCTGCTGTGTTCATCCAGCCCCATGCTTGTTATCTCGGATTCTCCAGCATCTGCAGTACCTATTATCTCTAACATCATGGCTGATCTTATTTTATTCTCAACTCTACATTCTTGCATATCCCTGATGTTCTTTTATCCCTTTGGCACTCAAGAATCTATCTGTACCTCTGCCTTTAAAATATTTAAAGACTCTGCAACCATTGCCTTCTGAGGAAGGAAATTCCAAAGATTTGGAGAGGATAAAAAATGTTTCCTCGCCTACTTCCCATTAGTGAATAAAAAATTTTAATCACCTGAATGCATAAGGTACCCTTGCATTCAGTTTCCCCCAGCAATGAACCGTAATGTTTTATTAGCCTTCCTGTTTTTCTTTTGGTTATATTTGAATGATTTTTCTCCTTGTCCCTTTCAGACAGCAGTAAGGAAAGAAACTGGTGAGTCTGCTCACAGGAGATTTGACCGAGGTGTTCAAAGCAGGGTGGGGGTGGGGGGTGGCGGGGTGAAGGTGGCAGACAGTTGAGGAGAAACTGTTTCTGTTGATGGAAGGGTCAAGAACTAAGGACTTAAGATGAATAGCTAAAGAGGCAAAGGTAGCATAGAATCCCTACAGTGTGGAAACAGGTCCTTCAGCCCAACAAGTCCACACCGACCCTCAGAGCATCCCACCCAGACCCATTCCCCTATAACCCACACATCCCTGAACACTGTGGGCAATTTAGCATGGCCAATCCACCTAACCTGCACATCTTTGGATTGTGGGAGGAAACCAGAGCACCCAGAGGAAATCCACACAGACACAGGGAGAATGTGCAAACTCCACACAGACAGTCACCCGAGGGTGGAATTGAACCCAGGTCCCTGGCACTGTGAGGCAGCAGTGCTAACCACTGAGCCACCGTACCGTAACACAAAAAATAATTTTCATATCGCATCTGATGAGAATCAGGATTCAGTCATGACTTTCTAAAGGGAATTGGGTAAAGGGAATTGGATAAGCACTTGAAGAATTTTAGGTCTTGCAAGGAAAGTATGAGGAATTGAGTACTGCTGATTTGGGAGCTTGCACTGACAAGATGGACTGAATGGCCTCCTTCTGTACTGTAACCATTGTATTATTAATGATCCCTCCCTTCTCCCCACCACCTGGTCAAATTTATTTTTGTTCAGTCCCTTTTACTAATACTTGCATTTTGACAGCAGTTTTTATGTTAATGAAACCCTCACAGAGATGGTTGTAGCTATGGGCAGGTAGAGCAAAGATGTTACGTGAAATGATAAGGTAGGTTGAGATGAGACTTTTGAATGCAATATATATCATGAATTAATTTAGACCCAATCTAAAGAAGGTTAGTGACAGCAGTAGCCACTGAGCGAAGGAGAGTGAATTGGGGTGAACAGCGGGAGCTGGATGACTATCTGATGAGAAATGATGTTGAAGGTTGTAAGTGGATAAAGATGAAATTGAATCTGGATGGGCACAAATAACCTGGCAGAGAAGTTTGCTAGTGCTCCTCAGGAGGGTTTAAACTAGTGTGGCAGGACAGGGTGGGAACCAGAGCAATTGGTCAGCAAGTAAAATGACCAAGGAGGAGCCTGAGACTAAGATCAGTCAGGTAAGAGGAAGAACAGACAGGAAGGGGTTACTGAATATGGTGGTCTGAGGTTTTGATTGGATAGGCAAGAAAGTAAAGCTAAAGCCACAATCAGATCATACATCATTATCTTGAAATACAAGGAGTTTGACAGTTAAGGCAGATGAACTTGATCTACAGATTAATCAAAGCTTTGACAGGTTGTCTTCTGAGAAAAGTTGAGCAGGTTGGGCCTATACTCATTGAAGTTTAGGAGAACAAGAAGTAACCGTATAGAAACACACAAAATTCTGAGGCGGCTTGACAGGGTGGGTGCTGAAAGGACTTTTCAAACTTGTGGCAGAATCTAGAACTAGTGAACATGGTTTAAAATAAGGAGTATCCCACATAAGATGGTGTAGAAGGGGAATTTCTTGTCTGAGGGAATTCTCTTTTCCAGAGAGGAGTGCATCATTGAATAAATTCAAGGCTGAGTTAAACATAATTTTGTTTGGACAGGCAAGAAAATGAAGCTACAATCAGATCATGCATCATTATAGTGAATAGTCAAGGCAGATTTGATGGGCTGACTAGCCTTCTCCATCTATCTCTTATTATCAGCAGTTAATGTAGTTAATATGGATCATTTGTAATCACTAACCAGTTTGAAAGAGATTTATCTCAGTCATTGACCACGACATGGAAAGGAATATGTTGTTGAGTAATAAAATTAGAGATCCCTTCTTTTATCTTACTACTGTTGCAGTAAAATGTAATAGAGTCTTTAGCGTTAGTTCTAGGAATTCAGCTCTTCCTTCTTTACATGTTTGCATTTTGGCTTGGCGCCAAACTTACTTAAAAGACAATCCCTCTTTCTTTGATAGTTTGCAAAGTTGCTTTTGAAGCTAAGCCATGCAGATATTCACAAATTTGATCCCTACTCTGTGCTTGCATTAGCTGATCTGAGCCTCAGGTAGAGTGTAGGTTTTGTGATTGGCTTTTACAAATACTCCAAAAAGACAGCCAGGGCTCCAGCTTCTAGTTGCTGGGCAGTGACCCCTGCTGGTATCTGCTTGCAGGTGCGGGTGACGAGAGTACACCTGAGATTTGTGGCAGAGCTTGTCTGACAGGTGTGCAAACTTGTGAAGTTGTCTGTAGGATGCAGGGTTAAATGTATGGTGCAGGGTTATCATTCATATTAGGGGAATCGTTTCAACAAAGATATTAAATTGAGGTCTCATCTAGATTAGGTTTAGATGGATGATACTATTTCAAGGAGAGCAGAGGGTCCTATCAACAGTCTTCTCTCAAACAACTCCATCAAAAGCAAATCTACTCCCTCTTTATTTCACAGAATTGTTAGAGAACACAAGAAGCCCACATTGTGCCTGCATTGTCTTTGTATACACAATTTGCTTTATACCATTCTCCCAACACATCCATATTTCTGATGAAGGGTCTAGGCCCGAAACGTCAATCTTTCCTGCTCCTATGATGCTGCTTGGCCTGCTGTGTTCATCCAGCCCCACACCTTGTTATCTCGGATTCTCCAGCATCTGCAGTTCCTACTACCTCTGACACATCCATATTGGTCCTTTTCAGGTAAAAGTCTAACATAGTTCTGAACGTTCCAAACAAGCTGCCTCCATCATACTCTCAGACAATGCACTAACTCTGTTGGAGTCTAACAGTACTTTTTCTCATGCTGCTGTTGCACCTTTCACACTTACCTTAAGCCTATTTCTTATCATCAGAACATAAGAAATACGAGCAGGAGTAGAGCCTGCTCTGCCATTCAATAAGATCATGGCTGATCTTTCCTTGGACTCAGGTCCACTTACCATAACCCTTAATTCCTTTACTGTTCAAAAATCTATCTTTGCCTTAAAATACATTCAACAAGGTAGCCTCAACTGCTTCACTGGGGAATTCTACAGATTCACAACCCTTTGAGTGAACAAGTTCCTCCTCAACTCAGTCCTAAATCTGTTCTCCCTTATTTTTGTGGCCTTGGTCCCTAGTTCTAATTTCACCCGCCAGTGGAAATAGCCTCCCTGCTTCTATTTCATCTTCATGAATTTTATATGTTTCTAAAAGATCCCCCCTCGTTATTCTAAATTCCAATGAGTATAGTCCCAGTTTACTCAATATCTCCTCATAAGGTAACCCTTTCAATTTCAGAATCATTCTTGATCCATTATGAATGGAAGTGATTTCTCCTTGTCTACTCTGTCCAAGTTCCTCTTCGTGTTGACTACCTCAGTCTAATCTCCTCTAAGCCTCCTCTCTTTTCTCTAAGGAAAACAGGCCTACTTTCCCGAGTTTGTCTTCAGGACTGACGTTCTTCATTTCTCGCACCATTCTGTGTATTTTCCGTGTATACTGTAATTGGTGTTTGTGGAGCGGTAATGCAGGATGCAAGGATGCTACCTTGGCCTACGTATTAACAGGAATGGAGTCCATGAACTAGACCTTGTGAAGCACTTTGAGATTTTTAAAATTTTTATTTCTTTTCCCCTAACCAGAAGTTAGTGTCTTCCCATTACCAAAATCACAATTTTTTTTGTTCACTAGCAACTACCACCAGTAAAAATACCCATGTATCCAACAGAGTATTTGCAAGCAAAGCCCATTACAAGCAATGCAGACCATGAAAGGTGAGCAGGGTGTGGTAAAGACAGCCAGAAGGGACTAAATCAAAATGGAGTTGGAGAGACAAATGAAGCACTGTATCTCCCGTGCTGCCCATGTCTCTCTAAAGGCTTTGAGAACGCCAATGGACACCGGGTGCTCCTTCTCCAAAGATACTCAGGCTCGAACGTAATTGTGGAAGAAGGGCAGACAGTTGGCGGAGATGAGCCCTCCTTCACAGCCTGCTGCTTGGACCTGTCTACAACTAGCCTGGCCAGGCCCAGGAGTAGACCCGCGAGGAGATCCTCCAATTTTCCCACACCCTTGTGCACTGGGTGTCCAAAGATTAGGAGCGTGAGGTTGAAGTGCAATCAAAAACACAACAAAAGAATTTTTTGAATAACTAAAAAAGGAGTGCACATGGCAACGACCAATATACACATAGACCATGGACTCCACAGTGCTGCAAAATAAATGGCTGGGCTGGGAGTCTATGAACTGCCGCACCCTGTGGTTGTAAGGGACTGCTGCATGCAACACCCTCCACCCCAATTCCCTGATGGACTCCCATGGACTTTGAGATATTTCTTTTCATTAAACCTATTTTTCCCCTAATCAACCTGCTCAGAGAAGTCATTACACACCTCTGGAGCAGATGGGTCTTGAATCTGGGATTCCTGGTCCAGGGGTAGGGACTCTACCTCTGTGCCACAAGAGGGCCTTTTTTTTTCTTTTATCCCCTTTGTTTGCTTTTTTCCCCTAATCGACCTGCTCAGAGATATTATTGCCCACCTCTGGAGCAAGTGGCATTTAAACCCAGGATTCCCACTCCAGGGGTAGGAACTCTGTGCCACAGGAGGGCCCTTTCAGCTATTAAGTTCATGAGGTGCAAGTGTCACTGACAAGCTCAGGACTTAGTGCTGTCCCTCATTGAGAAGGTAGTACTGAGCAGAGCTGTGTCACTGTGGCTCTGTAACCCTCCTGCTTGGGTCAAAAAAATTTGCAAAGAAAGTCCCATTCAAAAATCAAACTGACACTGTAGTGCAGTATTGAGGATGTGTATACTGGCAAAGGTGCCATCTATTGGAGGAGATGTTAGAGCAAGGGCCTAACTTTATGTGCTTGGTGCATGTACAGAATCACCACTTGAAGACGAACATGGGGAGTTATCCCTGGAGTCCTGGCCAGTACATACCCCTCAATTGCTATCACTGAAAGCAAATGAGCAGGTTGTCTCATGCAGTGGTAGTGTCTCTACCCCTGGACCAAGAGTCCTGGGTTCAAGTCCCACCTGCTCCAGAGGTGTGTAACAACATCTCTGAACAGGCTGGTTATGAAAAGTATAGATGCTGGAAGAAGGGTCACTGGACCTGAAACATTAACTCTGCTTTCTGTGCTGCCAGATCTGCTGAGTTTTTCCAGCAATTTCTGTTTTGTTCATTAACAGTTATTTAGTCTATCTTGTGATGATACTATGCTTTTAAGAGGTGTATCTTGTCCTGCTCTTCCTTGAAGAAAGATTTTAAGTCAGAGGTATTGAGCTGTCTATTGAAAGCCCATAAAGTAAACAGCTTGTGAGACTTTGTTTTTTTAAAAGTTGGAACAATAGAAGCAGCCTGAATGGGTGGGAGTAAGCTCTAAGAACCAATATTTTTAGTTTTTAGTTTTTCAGTAGCAGTTACTGGGTCTTGAAGCTGGGTTTGGAAGCTGCAGTACATCTCTCTCTGCTACTGTCTCTCTCAGAATTTTCTCTTGATGTTTTTCCTCCTGAACTGGAGAATTACCTGTGAGACAATCTATTTTACTGAATTTTTCCTTTTTCCAAGGGTGTGTTTATGTGATGTTACTATATTGGAACAGTTAATTAGTAATAGTTAATATATCTATTATTTTGTTAAGAATTTCAATACACTTACAGTTGAGTCAATTCTTTCGTTTTTATTCTGTCTGTATTTTAACGGTAGTGAAAAGATAAAGTGTGTTTTGCCTAACATTGAGTAGGTTGACCAATCGAATGACATCTGGAATGCAACATCTTACACTTACCTTTAAAATAAGAAAATGTTAGGGCCTAGACTATCTGCTGAATATATTTTGAGGGGGCTTGGTCTGCTCCAAAATGATTTTGTTTAGTTGATCTCAGAGTACAAAGACGGATGGGCTTGCCCTGAGCAGAGCTGACTTATTTACTGCTATTTACCCCTATCGTTAACACCTACTCTACAACCATATTTCTCTGCTACAACCACTAGCACACTCCTCGCCTTTTGCATTGGGCACCTTACCGTCGGCTCCCTTTGTTCCTCTTTCCTATAGCATAAGAAACAGCATTTTTACAGTCCCCTTCAATTCCAAAAACGAGACCCAATGGACAAGAACTCTGAGCGTCTCTGCACAGATGCTGCCAGAACTGCTGAGCTATTCTGGCATTTTCTGTTTTTGTTACAGAGACATTTACATGGGCTCTCTAAAAGGGTCTAGTGAGAGACAATGGTCTGTATGTTGGTTGTTGGATTTAAAAGATGTAAAAATGTTTTCTGGGACTGTATGTTCTTGGTAAATAGGCAGATATATGTCACTGTGCATACTGGGAACAAACCTATCAAGAGAAGGATCTCAGTCTAATTTCATACTTTACTCCTGGCTCAGATCCATTTTACAAATTTGACACTGAGGCAGATCCTTTCTCCTCTTTAAGTTGCACCATGCGTTCTTCAACATTTGCCTGAACTTGTCGGCAGCACTTTGGTCCAATGGCTTATCATTAATCGCTAGGCCCCACATTCACATGCCCAGTTTAGCCTCTGAGTTTAATTCTGTCACAGTGTTTGAACCCTTAGTCTTCTGAGTCAGAGGACAACTTCAGTTACAGCTGAGCACCTCTGACTATATATAGAAATCAGTGCCTGTTTTTTTTTTTTGGTCGTATTGATTACAGTTTTAGAAAAGCCATCTTTACTCATGCACTTAAAGGAAGTTTCAATGATGATTTGGGCTTTGCATGTGCTTGTTGTGCTTATCAGTTTAAATTCCTGTAGCAACTGATGGAGGATAACAGTACAGTTGACACGCCAAGAGATTCTCTCTGGGACTGTAGACACCCTCAGTTTACCAGAACTTTTCTTCAATGCCCTAGTGAGGATGTAGCATTAACCCAATGGGATTCTGTAACAGGATCTGCATCTCCCCTGAGGCAGTCTAATCCTTGAAGTCTATTTATCTTAAGATGAGCATGATGAAGAATTTATGTGTGTTCCTTCACTGCTGGCCACAAGGACAAATACCAATGATAATGAGTTAAAATGCACTAAAAGTTGTTCATAGATCGTAGAATCCCTACAGTGTGAAAACAGGCCCTTCGGCCCAACAAGTCCACACTGTTGTACCAATTCACCCTGATCCTATGCACGCACTGTGTTTTAACAGTGGTTAGCACTGCTGCCTCACCATGTCAAGGACTCGGGTTCAGTTCCACCCTCGGGCGACTGTCTGTGTGGAATCTGCACAGTGTTTCCTCCGGGTGCTCCGGTTTCCTCCCATAGTCCAAAGATGTGAGGGTTAGGTGGAATGGCCATGCTAAATTGCTCTCTCGTGTGCAGGCTGGGTGGGTTAACTGTGGTAAATGTGCATTTATGGAGATAGGATGGGACGTCCTTTTGGAGGGTTGGTGCAGACTCAATGGGCCTATCTGCTGTGCAGGGATTCTTAGAAATTCGATATTTTCAAGTTGTAAACATGGTTTTCAGGAGGGTGACGAGCAACATAAACCAGTCTAGTTATGGCATGCCCGTTTAAATCAATGATGTCGACCTAGTTAGTGTGAGGCAGAGCCAGTAAATTTCCAGGTTCTGTCCCTAATCTTTGAGAATGCTGATCTTACAATACTATTGAGACAATGGACTTCGGTCATAAAAGAACAAGTCAGACCAGATCCTTTTGCCTTTCTAGTGACCACGTGAGAAAACACATGTGTACAAGGATTGAGTGAGAAAGAATATGTGTGCAAAGATGAAATAAGAACAGGCTTGATTTAGATTCCTTTCTTGATCACATGGTGTGGCCACCTAGCGAAGAATACGAGAACAGAAACAGAATACTAAGCTCCTTTAAGTCTGTCCCTCCATTTAATTAGATCATTGCCAGTCTGGGAATTTTTAGAGGAGACCGTTTCAGCTTTCCACCATAGATTGTGTGAGGAAACTCTTCCTGTGTATACCTGTGCCCAAATTTTAATCTTATTCCATTGTTCTGGACTCTGCTACCAGAGAAAATTAGTTTCTCAGTTGTCACCCCTTTTAATCACCTTGGAACACCTTGTTTACGTTGTCCCTTGCTTTTTAATACCCAACAGAATACAGGCTTAATCTTTACAACCTTTTGTGATAACTCTGGTGAATGTGCACTGCATCCTGTCCATCATATTATTATTATTTATTATAGGGTTATACTACATAGTAACAGACCCTTTGGTCCAACCAGTCCATGCTGATTGTACTTCCAAAGTAAAGTAAACCCACTGTTATTTTTCCATTCATTATCAGGGTGAGGGTGTTGCTGGCTAGGCTGACATTTATTGCCCAGCCCTAATTGCCCAGCAGGCAGTTCAGAGTCAACCACATTGCAGTGGGTCTGGAGTCACATGTAGGCCAGACCAGGTAAGGATGGTAGTTTCCTTCCCTAAAGAACATCAGTGAACCAGGTGGGTATTTCCAACAATCAACAATGGATTCACGATTGTCATTAGATTCTTAATTCCAGATATTTTTATTGAATGCAAATTCCACATCTGCCGTGGTGGGGTTTGAACCCAGGCCCCAGAATGTTATCTAGGTCTCTGGATAACAGTCCAGCGATAATACCACCAGGCCATTGCCTCCCCTCCACCTGACTATGCTTGGCCCATATCCCTCCAAACATTTCTAATTCATGACCTTACCTAAATGTCTTTTAAATGCTGTAACTGTACCTGCATCAATCACTTTCTCTGGAAGTTTATTCCACACACAAACCACTCGGCGTATAAAAAGAATTGTTCCTCATGTCTATTTTAAATCTTTCTCCTCTTACCTTAAAAATATGATCCTCGTCTTGAGATCCCCTAACCTAGGGAGAAGACACTTGCCATTCACTTCATCAATATCCTTCATTATTTTATAAACCTATATAAGGTGGTGTGGAAATGGAATTCCACACCGAACAGAGCCTAGGTTCATACATGCTCCCTTAAGCATTCCGCCAAAGTGAGGTTGCTGCACAAGGAAAAAGCCACGGATGAAGGAATATAATTTGGGGACTTAAAGAAAACAGAAATGTGACTCCTGTGTACAGTTTTAAGGTGAGAGGGGAAGTTTAAAAGGGACCTGAGGGGCAACTTTTTCACGCAGAAGGTGGTGCGTGTATGGAAGGAGCCGCTGGAGGAAGTTGTAGAGGCGGATAAAATTAGAACATTTAAAGGACATTTGGACAGGTACATGACTAGGAAAGGTTTAGAGGGATATGGGCCTAACAGAAGAAAATGTGACCAGTTCAGTTTAGGATATCTGGCATGGACAAGTTTGTTTCCATCCTGTATGACTCTATGAATCTATGACTAAGTGGAGAATAACATTGTCAAGATTGGAATAAGACTATTGATGGAGGAAAATAAAATCTTCCATTCTTAAAGGTTAGCCAGAACGCAGAATGGGGTTTTATCAATGACGTTGGTGGTAAAGATTAACTCTGGGACAAGAGCTGGATGACGTCTGATGAGAATGAGGTTGAAGGTTGTAAGCGGATAAAGATGAAATTGCTCTGAAACGTCTCGTTCAATGGGGATATAATTTGTAGAATATAATCAGGCAGGGTTGAATAATGCAGATTGTTGTGGAGATTTAATTCATTGATGGTGCTTTATTGAATACTGACAAAGTTGGTAGTATTTTCTTATCAATTTTACCTGTGATTATTAAACTCCCTCGGGAGGTTAAATGAATTAGGAAAAGTTCATCTTATTGCCTGAGTTTAATGCATCTGTTGGGAGGAATGGATTGTTGGGCTAAATGCGCTTTCCCTAGTTTACAATGCTTGTTCTAAGTGGAAAATGAAGTAAATTTGGGTTGTAATCTCAATCTCTCACTATCAATTTCTCTGTTGCAGTGTCTTGCAGTGCACATAGAACACAGCAGCAAGAGCACACCATTCAGTCCTCTGAACCTGCTCTGCAATTTAATATGATCACGACTGATTATTCAACTCAGACCCTGTTTCCACTTTCTCCCCATACCCTTTGATCCCTTTACCCTAAGAATTATATCAATTCCTTCTTGAAAATATTCAGTGTTTTGGACTCAACTGCTTTCTATGGCAGATAATTCCACAGGCTCACCACTCTCTTGGTGAAGAAATTTCTCCTTATCTGTATCCGAAATGGCCTACCCCATATCCTTAAACTGTGACCCCTGGTTCTAGAATGTAAATACATATGTGTGATGGATTAATGTGCCTCCATATTATGTGTGTTCATGTATATATTTACAAATACATATGTGCTACATGCACATATTGTCAGACCCATTGATTGGCATGGCATTACAGAAAGGAAATGAACAGTATTGTCTTCGAGAGATAGTAGGAACTGCAGATGCTGGAGAATCTGAGATAACAAGGTGTAGAGCTGGATGAACACAGCAGGCCAAGCAGCATCAGGGGAGCAGGAAGGCTGACATTTCGGGCCCAGACCCTTCTTCTGATTGGCCTGCTGTGTTCATCCAGCTCTACATCTTGTTATCTCTTGTCTTCGAGAGAGATTGGGTTAGGGAGCACTGGATGATTAGACCTAAGTATGCATACCTAATCTGCTCCACATTTTCAAGCTAATTTTTAGATGAATGGAACAATTCAAAAAGCAAATAAATAGAGATTAGCTTAAATATGTCAAAATTGGTTTGCTGAAGTAGGAAGCAGGAGTCTGACCTCCACAATTGTTCATTTGCATTTCCTACTTCAATACAAACTCCAGTCTGTTCTCTACCCTTCCTAACCAACTCCTCTTACTCTGGCAGCCCCTTTTTTAGTTGAATACTCATCACCTATGTCTTGTGTTACAAATTAAACAGCTAACAGAGCACGGCCCATCAGGGGCAGCACACCAACAACAAATAAAGGGGAGGGTAGGAAGAAAAGGAGGCAACAAAATCAAAATAGGAGTTGGAGGGGGAAGTAATGCAATATAACCCCCGTGGTGCCAAATCTCTGCAAACCAACCTTTTCCTTTTGTATAACCCACCACAAATCACTAACTAAATTGAGAAATTGCAAGCAATGCCCACCAGCAATGTAGTGTAGCAATAACAATGGAGGGCAGGCTACGGAGCGGGAGGGGATTTAATTAAAATGGGAGTTGTTGGAGGAAATAGTGCACTCCAATTCCCGCACTATCGATTTCTGCAAACCAGCCGCTTTTTTTCTGTAGAGAGATGTTATTACACACCTCTGACTATTGTTTTTTAACCATCATTGAATCACCCATGTTACTAATTAAAAGAACAATTAACATGCACTACCGACCAGGAATAGTGCAACAATACCAAATATAGGGAAGAGTAGGGAAAGAGAGGCGGAACTAAATTAAAATGGTGTTGGACGGGGAAATACTGTGCTCTAACCCCTGGGATGCCCAACTATGCAATCCAGCCCTCATTTAATATATTTTGTAATCAGTTTGTTCAGAGATGTTACGACACACATCTGGAGCAGGTGGGACTTGAACCCAGGCCTTCTGACTCAGAGATAGGGACGATACCTTTACACTAAAATAACTCCTTTAGTTATTTTAATTGACCTCCTTCGATATGTTGCTGTACACCTCCTGGGGAAGTGGGACATGAACCCAGACCTTCTGGCCCAGAGGTAGGGACACTGCCACTGCACCAGAAGAGCCCTGCAAGCAGATGTTTGTTTATATCCAGAAGTGCTGTTACATACAACTGAATGATTTTGTTTGTGCCATTATCAAATCACCCACGTTTTCTTTTCTCATTTATTATCCACCACCAGTAATTCACAACTCCGAATGAATAATTCATGTGCCAAGCCCATGAAAAGCAATGAAAAGCATCAAAAGTGAGGGAGATGTAGGGAAAAGGGGAGGGATCAAAATCAAGATGGAGTTGAATGGGGAGCAAACCAGCCTTGAAGTTCTAACGAGCGTCAGCAGTTATTATCTCTGGAGCACATCCCGGTTCACTCTCAAACGGATCATAATTAACAACATTGTCGGATTTTACCTGAAATATAGGACAAAGATGCTGAGAGATAAGCACAAGATTTTATAGTACCGTCGCTGGTGGGATGGTGTAATAGCAGTGTGACACATGTTTACAATGATATTTCTCATCACAAATATGGATGCAGGATCATGCAAGCAGATTTTTCTTTTATCCACATGGAATGTGGGCATTGGGCTAGCATTTATTACCCATCCATAGTTGTCCCTTGAGAAGGTGGTGGTGAGCCACCTCTTTGAACCACTGCAGCCCATGCGCTATAGGTAGACCCACAATGCCATTAGGGAGGAAATTCCAGCATTTTAACCCAGCGACAGTTAGAAGGCACAAAAACAAAAGTTGCTGGAGGAACTCGACAGGTCTGGCAGCAAATGTGGAGAAAAAGCAGCATTAACATTTCAGGTCCAGTGATCCTTCTTCAGAACTGGACTCAAAACATTAAGTTTCTCTCCACAGATGCTACCAGACCTGCTGAGTTTTCCCAGCAATTTCTGTTTTTGTTTCTGCTTTCCAGTATCTGCACTTCTTTGGTTGTTTTGGGAACAGTTGTAAGAGTTCTGACTGAAGATCATATTTTAACCTCCCGAATTGTTCAGCAATTGGTACCTTTAATTGTATGGCTTCTAATGATAGCACAATCTCAATCTACTGCTCAGACAGTGCAATGATACACAAGTGTCCCATTTCTCACTTGAACACAAGGTCAGCAAATATTTGGTATTGGTGAACTGAATGTCTGCATAAATTTGGATAGGATCAAATTCTGGCTCCCATTAAAAGAACAGACTTCCCTCTTGGAAAAAGACACAAAATGCTAGGAGCACTCAGCAGGTCACACAGCCTCTGTGGAAACAGTCAACCTTTGAGCAAAATTCTAAGATGTTAGAGATGAGCAGTTTTTAGTCAAGTACATTACGGAGGGAAAAGTCAGCAGGGTCAGGAGCAAGAGAGGAAAGGTCTATGCCTAGTTGAAGGAAAGGGAGTTAAATGAGGGAGTTAAATGGAGTTAAATGTTATGATGCCACAAAGCAGAAGGTGATGAATTCAGAGGGTGTGTGAATGGTTACAGCAGAGCTAGGAACGGAACTAGCAAAATCTGCCAAATGGGATAAGGCTAACTATTGCCCAGGAATATTGAGAGTTTTGGCAAAGATCTGTAGCTCGGGTTGTGGGTGAGGTTGTTGACTTACTCACTGAGCTGACTTGTTCAAAATGTGAATGAAAACAAGCCAGCTCGGGGAGCAAGTCAGTAACCTGGCACAGGAATATGATGGAAGCAAGGCAGATAGATTCAGAATTGTAGAGCATCTTGGGGCATATAAAGCAAACCTCATTCGTCACCAATGCAAATCAGAATGGGAACAGCACTGTAGACATTACCACTAAGTTTGCAATTTAGTTGGATTTGGAAAAAGTGGTTACATAGTGACAACATAAAGCAGTGTTTTCAAGGTTCCCCTGCTCCTGTTAAGGAGATTGCAGTTTTGAACCTCTGGTTAAAGGACAGGCTGGAATGGAGTTCAGAAACTGACTTCATTTAGGACTTTGTCGTGTTAGTTAGTGTAAATTTCAGCAAGTTTAATTCTCATAGAAGCAAACAGGTCGTACAAGAAGAAACTCACCTGGCAACAATGGAAATGAAACTCAATAGACCTTGCAATACATTAGTTGATCAGATTTGTAATACATTGCACGTAAAAATATACACTATTTATTTAGAAAATTCACTCTTAGGAAATGAGGCCATTAACGATCAGCATAGTAGAGCAACAGAAAAGTTCAGGGGATGGCAGGCATGTATTTTGACTTAGTTTTGTCCCCATTGTTTTTAGGTTTGGCTGATGCTCCTTTCAGGCATTGGAAGAAAATTGTTGTTGGTCACAAAGCATATTGACACGCTTAATACAGTCATGTGGCATTCCTCTGTCCATCATTCAATGGGGATGTTCGCCATAGGTGGTCTTTTGTCTTGTGTCAGCTAAAGCTGGAGTGGGTTGACAGACTATTTGACCATAAGAGGCATCACAGCATAACTGAATCCAGTATTCAGCCCGTTCGTCAGAGACCTCTTTCCCTGGTCTGACACAATGTAACATCCCATTCCTGCCTAATCTGGGACTTCTTATTGGAGGGACTGATGAAACGACTCTGAAACATGCGAAATAGTAGGAAAGAGGGTTGGCCAGTGAAGTTTTCCCATTGCTTTCAAAGTGGCAGTCGAAGGAAACAATTACAATCCAAAGATGGAGAATTGATAGCGCATAAAACAGAACAAATCACGATGTAATCCCTCAATAGATACCTGAGTATACTTTTTATATTATTATCGGACACATGCATATTCAAACATGAAAACCTTAAGAATACTATAAACCTGAGATACAAATATTTCCTTCGAAGCAAAGACCATTACGGAATATTTTACAAGAAAATGTTTACAAATTTGCATCATAAAATTGAACATTCTTTGGTGTGTCTCTATATTGCTGTTGTATATATTTATAAAATATAGTAAATTTGCCGTAAATCATTGTTAAATTTAAGCTTTTGTTAGCACACAAGCTGGAGGTGATGAGTGTGCAGCTGCATAGACCTACCTACTCTCCAGAATCTGGGACTGCATGGTGACAAAAGATTAAATGAAAATGTCAATTTGTATAATTTACAATGCAGAACTGTGGCCTGAAATCATGACATGAGGAGGCAGGTTTGTGGACAGGAATGTATGCATTTTTTAAAAAAGATGAGATATATGGATAAATATTTAAAAATTCATTTGAAAACGGTATCTCCTACATGTAAGGCATCATTTCAATTTAAAATAGTTCTGTGCACTACCAGAAACAGCTTTATATTGAAGATAGAGCAGCCCATAATTTCTGAGAGCAGCCAAGAAGGTACAGTAACATTGTGCTAATGCTGCTGTGTGTACCTTCCTCAGTATGTGCTGTAAGTTTGGCACCTATCTGGGCACATTCAAATTAACATGTAGGTGATTCCTCTGTCTGCTTTTTTGCCTGGGGTATCTCTTTTTGTTAAAGATGGCAGAGTGAAACAATGCTACTTAAACATGTAAAAACTATCAGTCATTAATGAAAGAACTGTCACAATGAGTGGACAACACCAAGATGGTTGACTCTGACCACATGAATTCTAGAATTGTGAGCTGTGACTTAAAAAGTAATGTCGCTGTAGTCTTGGCAAACCATAGGGCATAGAGATGACTGGTGGTGGTTTAACCTGAGGGTCACCATGCTTCAGGCCAGGGGAGAGATTGAGAAGGACAGTCCTTCAAACAAGCTCAGCCAATGGTGGGAATTGAACCCATGCTGTTGATCGCAAATCAGCCATGCAACAACTGAGCTAACTGACCTCCTGTTGTGACTTAACAACACTGATATTGTTGGGGAAGCTGAAACGTCTGAAGGTGAATAAACCACCTGGACTGATGCAGTACGTTCCAGGGTTCTAAAGGAGATTGTGGAGGCATTGGTGGTGATCTTTCAGGAATCATGGGTGTGAGGGAGAATCGCAGGGGACTGGAAAATGGCTAATATACAGCTCTGTTCAAGAAGGGAGGGAGGCCGAAGACAGGAAGCTATAGGCCAGTCAGCCTGACTTCAGTCATTAATATGATTTTAGAGTCATTATTAAGGACGAGATTATGGAGTACTTGGAAGTGCACAGCAAAATAGGACTGAGTCAGAACGGCTTTGTCAAGCGGAGGTCCTGCCTATAACAAATCTGTTAGTATTTTCCAAGGGGTTAATGAACAGTTAGGCAAAGAAGAGCCAGTGGATCTATCTGGATTTCCAGAAGGCCTTTGACAAGGTGCCACACAAGAGGCTGCTAAATAAGATAAGAGCCCATTGTGTTCGGGGCAAGGTGCAGGCATGGATGGAGGATTGGCTGCCTGGCAGAAGGCAAAGAATAGGGATAAAGGGGTCTTTTTTGGGATGGCAGCCAGTGACTAGTGGAGTTCAACAACTTACTTATACATTAATAATCTGGACAAAGGAACTGAGGGCATTGTTGCTAAGTTTGCAGATGACACAAAGATAGGTGGAGGGAGAGGTAGTATTGAGGAAGCAAGGAGACTGCAGAAGAACTTGGACAGGCTCAGAAAGTGGCCAAAGAAGTGACAGACAGAGTACAGTGTGGGAGTCTGTGAGGTCATGCAGTTGTGTAGGAAGAATAGAGGTATAGACTAGTTTCTAAACAGGGAAAAGGCTTTGGAAATCTGAAGCACAAAGAGACTTAGGAGTCATAGTTCAGGATTCTCTTAAAATAAACATGCAGCTTCAGTTGGCAGTTGGGAAGGCAAGTGTAATACTAGCATTCATTTCGAGAGGTGTAGAATACAAGAGCAGGGATGTTCTGTTGAGGGTGTGGTCAGACTGCATTTTGAATATTGTGAGCAGTTTTGGGCTCTGTATCTAAAGAAGGATGTGTTGGCTTTGGAAGGGGTCCAGAGGAGGTTTACAAGAATGATCCTAGGATAAAGGTCTTCTGAAATGCATGGATAGGGGTTTATAAACCCCCTAATGGTAGCTGTACTGTAGGACAAAGAATAAATCAAATGATAACAAGTGCATGGAAAAAGGCAATGTGTTAATGATTTCATCTTCATGTAGTTTGGAAAAATCAAACTGACAGAGGTAGCCAGAAGGAAGAATGCATAGAGTGTATTTGCGATAGTTTTCTGGAACAATATTTCCTAGGAAACAGTGACAATAACATGGTAAAATTTAGCATTCAGTTTGAGAGTGAAAAACTTGGGTTGGAAACATCTGTGTTAAACTTAAGTAAGAGTAATTACTATGGAATGAGGGCAGAGTTGGCTGGAGAGGACTGGAAAAAGAATTTAGCAGAAATGCTGGCTGAAGAAAAATGGCAGGCATTTACGACAATAGTTTAGGGCTCTCCACAAAGATACATCCCACAGTGGAAAGATTCTATGATGGCAACCTTGTTACAAGCAGAGTGCCATAGGAATCAGTGCTGGGGCCACAGTTATTTATAATGGGTGTTAATGACTTGCATAATGTCAGTGAATGCATTATTGCGAAGTTGGCTGATGACACAGAAATAGTTGGGAAGGCAACTAGTTAGAGTTATGCATAGAGTCTGTAGAAGGATATAGAAAAGTTAAGAGAGTTGGTAAAAAGAATATAATGTTGGAAAAGGTGATGTTATGCACTTTGGCACAAAGAATAAAGGAGCTGAATATGATTTAAATGGGGAAAGATTGCTAAACTCTGCAGTACAGAGACATTTGAGAATCGCAAAAAGCTACTACACAAGTTCAGAGGGTAACAGGGAAGGCAATTGGAATGTTGGCCTTTATTTCAAAGGGACTGGAATGTAGAAGTAAGATGGTCTTGCTGAAACAATGCAAGGCAGTAGTCAGCACAGCTGGAATACTGTGAACAGTTTTGATCCCGTTTTGCAAGGAAAGATAGTCTGGCATTGGATACAGTCTCAAGAAGACTTGTTAGATTGATCCCAGGTATGGAGGGAGATTTTTTATGAGGAGAGGTTGCATAGATTGGGCCTGTAATCATTGGAGTTTAGGAGAATGAGAGGCGACCTCATTGAAACATGTATGAAGCTTGGCAGGGTAGGTGCTAAGGCATTGTGTCCCTTTCTAGGAGAGTCAAGGAACCTGAGCATAATATCAAAGTAAGGGGTCACCCATTTAAGGTGGGAGAACTTTTGTTTCTAAGTGGGTAGTGAGCCTGTGGTGTTATTTAACGAAGAGACTTAGTGAGGCTGTGTCATTAAGCATGTTCACGGCTGAGATCAATAGATTTTTAAACAGTAAGAGAGTCAAAGTTATAGGCAAAGGGCAAGAAAATAGAGTTAGGGAATATCAGTCAGCATGATCTCATTGAATGGTGCAGCAGACTTAATGGGCTGAATGGCCTACTATGTGGTTCTACGTCTTATGGTCAATGTCAGTTAGGGATGGGCAATAAATGATGGCTTTGCCAGCAATGCCTACTTTCAATGAAAATAAAAATAGTGAGCTTGATACATAGGCATTAGCAAATGGAGGATGAGGAATGAGGTGGTGTGTGGATTAGGGTATGATAAACAGAATTGATCTGGCCAACTTTGGCGCAAAGCAACATTGACCAAGCACTGTACATTCATGTCTTTATAGAAGTAGTTTGTGGCACAATATAAGAATACTGATGTGATCTGACTAATTCACATACAAGTATAATGAGATTGAGACACATGTACAGCAGATGAAGTGTTGTTTTAACATTCTCAGGTAGTCTGGTCACCTGCTGTGACTGCCAGGCTGTGTAGGGAATGCCTTCTCTTGCCCAGATCCTGCCTCTTGTGCATCCAGGGGCAGAGTGTCGAGGGTAATACCTCGTCGCTCACCAAATACCCGCTCCTGCAATTCGATTATATCATGCCTGATGTCAGCCATCATCAGTAAGAGGAAGTCAAATGATCCAGGAGGTCCCTGAAGATAAAACAAAATCCAATGCGGTCATGACATTGTTCATCATTGTTCATTCTTCCAATCCCTGGCAAACCCTCCATACAACTTTGTTCAAGGGAGTATTTTATATAACATTCTTCATGCTGTATCTTAAAAATGGCTTATCATCGATTGTAAAGGAGAGTAGATCTGTCAGCTGTATGTTGATTTGCTTGTATCGGAGAGATGCCAGGATTAGGGTTGACATTAGAAGCTTGGTCAAACCAAGATCAGGGTACATCAAACTCAGAACCTGAAATCTAGCTGTTCTATTTTAGAAGATTCAAAGACCAATTTTGAATTGACGGAGACATTGCCCAGGTCAAGTGTTGGCTATGAAGGCACTTCTTTGTCATAAGGAAGTGAATTTAGTGGAAGACCTCTTAAATGCATTCACATAATACAGGCAGTTGCACTCCACATCTATTGACTCCTCAAATATCTACCACTTGGAGTGGCACAGTAGCTCAGTGGTTAGCGCTGCTGTCTCACAGCACCAGGGAACCAGGTCCAGTTCCAGCCTCAGGCAACTGTCTGTGTAAAGTTTGCGTATGCTCCCTGTGTCTGCGTGGGTTTCCTCTGTTTCCCCCCACAGTAGGTGGATTGGCCATGTTAAATTTCCCATAGTTTCCAGGGGCACACAGGCTAGCTGGGTTAGCCAGGGGAAATGCAGGGATAGAGGGTAGAGGGTGGAAAGCTGTTCAGAGATGCAGTGTAGTATTTGATGGGCCAAATGGCTTTCTTTCATACTGTAGGGGGGATTCAATCCTTAATTAATAATCAAGGAAGTAAAGCTCTCACATAGTGTTGTATCAGTACTAATGTAAAGAGGTAAAATGTTCAGAAATACTTACATTTTATAGGTATTTTAATCGACCTATTTGGTCATTTTATAACACAACTTTGCAAGAGGTGGTACTTGATCCCACGCTTTCTGGTCTAGAGATAGGGAAACTACCACTGCACCACAAGAGCCCCTGGATAACAGTACGTCCAAAAAGACAGCCCAGGCTTGATGGGCCAAATGGTGTCCTCCTCGATTTTTTTTAAAAACCAACCCATTTACACATCTTATAGCCCAACTCTGGAGCAGGTGGGACTTGAACATGGGCCTCATAGCTCTGATGAAAAGACACCACTACTGTGTCACAACAGCCCAACCTAACTCCCATTATACTTAACATTAGGTCTTTCAACACCTTGGGGCCTTCCAAAGGGCTTTGCAACCAATGAAGTGCTTTGAAGTGTAGCCATTGTTGTGAGTTAGGAAATGTACACTTGCATGCATTGTGTAAATCTAACTATTGAGATCCAATGATGGTCTCTGTTGCTCATCCTTTTAGAACATAGAACAGTACAGCATAGTACAGGCCCTTCGGCCCACGATGTTGTGCCGAACTTTTACCCTAAACCTAAGGTCTATCTAACCTCCACCCCTACCTTATATCATCATCCATATGCCTATCTAATAGCCGCTTAAATGCCCCTAATGAGGCCAACTCCACTACCCTCTCCGGCAATGCATTCCACGCCCCTACCACTCTCTGAGTAAAGAACCTACCTCTGACGTCACCCCAATATCTACCTCCATTCACTTTAGAACTATGCCCCCTCGTAATAGCTACCTCCACCCGAGGAAAAAGTCTCTGGCTGTCCACTCTATCTATACCTCTGATCATTTTGTACACTTCTATCAAGTCACCTCTCATCCTTTGTTGATCTAAAGAGAAAAGCCCTAGCTCTCTCAACCTTTCCTCGTAAGACCTTCCGTCCGTTCCAGGCAACATCCTGGTAAATCTCCTCTGCACTTTTAACGCTTCCACATCTTTCCTGTAATGAGGCAACCAGAACTGGACACAATACTCCAGATGTGGCCGAACCAGGATTTTGTATAGCTGGAGCATAACTTCGCAGCTCTTGAACTCAATCCCTCTATTAATGAAAGCGAACACACGATATGCTTTCTTAGCAACTCTATCCACCTGGGTGGCAGCTTTCAGGGAACTGTGGACGTGAACCCAAGATCCCTCTGCTCCTCCACACTGCCAAGAATCTTCCCTTTAACCCTGTGTTCTGCTTTCAAGTTTTTCCTTCCAAAAGGAATCACCTCACACTTTTCAGGGTTAAGACTCCATCTGCCACTTCTCAGCTCAGCTCTGCATCCTATCAATGTCCCTTTGTAATCTAGAACAGTCCTCCACACAATCCACAACTCGACCCACCTTTGTATCGTCTGCGAACTTACTAATCCACCCTTCCACTCCTACTTCCAAATCATTTACACAAATCACAAATAGAAGAGGACCCAGAACAGATCCTTGTGGTACACCACTCGTAACTGAGCACCATGTTGAATATTTTCCGTCCACTACCACCCTTTGTCTTCTAAGGGTTAGCCAATTCTGAATCCAATCTGCCACATTTCCCCCTATCCCATGCCTCCTTCCTTTCTGCATGAGCCTACCATGGGGAACCTTATCAAACGCCTAACTTAAATCCATGTATACCACATCCACTGCTCTGCCTTCAGCTACATGAATTCATTAAGGTTTGTGAGGCATGATCTACCCCTTACAAATCTATGCTGACTATCATGTCAAACTGTGCCTATCCAATATCTCTCAGAGCCCTTTCCAATAAGTTGCCCACTACTGAAGTAAGACTTGTACTTACTAAGCATCTGAGTTCCACACGAAGCGCTTGTCATCACTGTTTAAGGGACTGAAGAACACTGAGCTAACGAATGTCGGCTGGACAACAAGGTGTGGAGCTGGATGAACACAGAAGGCCAAGCAGCATCACAGGAGCAGGCAAGCTTGACGTTTCGGGCCTAGACCCTTCATCCCGAAACGTCAAGCTTTCCTGCTCCTGTGATGCTGCTGGGCCTGCTGTGTTCATCCGGCTCTACATCTTGTTGTCTCAGATTCTCCAGCATCTGCAGTTCCTATTGTCTCTGATACAATGTCGGCTGGAGTTGGGAGCTGTCTTAACTTGGAGTTATACAGTTCGTACATTCAAGCCCTGCTTAAAAAAAACCAAGGCTGACCTTTCAGTGCAACCTGAGAGAGCACTGCATTGGCAGACGTGCTGCCTTTCAGACAAGGTGTTAAACTGAGGCCTTGTCTGTCCATTTGTACGGGTGTAAAACAATTTTGAAAAAGAGCAGTTGGTCTGACCAAAATGTATTTCTTGATCAAAATCACAAAACAAAAGGAACGGGCTTGTGCAAATTGGCTGTTGCATTTCCTACAATACAATATTCAAAAGCATTTACAGTCATAGTCATAGAGATGTACAGCACAGAAATAGACCCTTAGGTCCAACTCGTCCATGGCAACCAGACTTCCCAAGTTAATCAAGTCCCATTGCCAGCATTTGGCACATATCCCTCTAAACCCTTCCTAATCATATACATGTCTAGATTCCTTTTAAATGTTGGTTAAATTGCTGTGAACCATGTGGGACATTTGTTGGCCTTGAAGAACACGATATCAATGCAGATCTTTTTTTCTTTTGAAGGGATTCAGCATTGATAAATTGGCATTTTTAGATGCCTTACTGACATTCCAATTTTCTCTCTTTCTCCTTGCATCGATATCCCTGCACAATGTGACAGTGCACCACCAGCATTAGTTGTGTAACACGACTGTTGCTTCAGGTGAAGGCAGACAAGGTGTGAAATTTAAATTCACTGTTGTATTCTATAAGTATGCAATAGTTACTTTTCTGCATCAGTCAGATTCAAAATCCCTTGCTTCCCCCTACTTGTTCCAAATTCCATTCCTGTTATCAGTTATCTTGCCAGTTTTGCAGATTTCCTGTGTTGAACATAAAAGCACTTGTGCATGGCAGTACTCTCTGAAGTGTAACATCAAAGTTGCATTAAACTGTAGAGAAAACAAAATATCTCCAGGTGCAGCAGCTGCTGCTTTTGTGCAGATGTTGTTGAGAAAGCAGGAAGATCACCAGCCTTCAGAATTATGCAGAACAGGGCACAGGAGTCCATTTGGCACCTTGTCGAACGGGCACTGGGGTCTGGCTTTTTAGAGGAACCAGTAACCAGCAGCGTAGGGGAAGCATAAAGACTAGTGGCTGGATGGGGAGTTTTGCAGATTCCTTGTTCCCATCTCCCAGATTGTTTTCCCAAAGCCAACTGGGGAAAGGACTACTACTGATGAAGCCAAATGAGCCTTTCGATGTGGCCGCTTAAATCCAATTGTCTGAGGTTGACTGGGTCAACACAGCCACCTGGAGGTGGCCTGGTCGTTTCAGGGGTATCAGTGCTCCAGGTAGGCTTTCTGGCCGTCCTTACTGACTCGGGTTCAAAGCAGCTCTGGGCTCTTCGTCAAGGGAGTTCTTCTAACTTGCTCCATCCTCCCTGCTGCCTGCTTAGTGGTGACCTGACCTTTCGTAACTTCAAATTTTGAGAAAGTTGGAGAGAAGCCCCATTTCGGGGCTTCACCTTCTTCATTTAACTGTCATGGCATCTTTCCAAAAGAAAAAGTGATTAGTTCATCGCTGGGTCAGTATTTATTGCCCAGCTACCCCTTGAAAAGGTGATGGCGATCTGCCTCATTGGACTGTCGCATTCCATGTGGTGTAGGTCCACCCATTGCGCAGTTTGGAATGGAATTCTAGGATTTTGACCTGGCGACTTTGAAGGAACACAAATCAAGTCAGGATGGTGAGTCACTCAGAGGGGAACTTGCAGGCGGTGACATTCCTGTGTATCTGCTGTCCTCCACCTTCTACACAGTGGTGTATGCAGATTTGAAAGGTGCTGTCAAAGGTGAATTGTTGAAAAGCATCTCAGTGATCATACACATTGCTGCCACTGTGCATTGGTGTTGAATGGAGTCAATGTCGAATGTGTTGGCTGGGGTGTCCATCAAGTGAGCTTGTCCTGGAAGACATCAAGCTTTTTGAGTGTTGCTGGAGCTGCCTCCATCCAGGAAAGTGGACACTATTCCATCACACTCCTGATTTCTGCCTGGTGGATGTCGGACAGGCTTTGGGGAGTCAGGGAGTGAGTTACTCACCACAGAATTCCCAGTATCTGACCTCCTCTCCTGGCCATTTGGCTCATCCAGCTCAGTTTTTCCTCAATGGTAACCCCCCCTCTTCCTCCCCAGGGTAGTGATGATGGGGAATTAGGAGGTAATTACCATTGAATGTCAAGGGGAGATGGTTAGATTCTGTCTCATTGGATATCGTTATTTCCTGGCACTTGTTGAAAATGTTGCTTGCTGCTTATCAGCTGAAACCCCATTTTGGGAATCCCTGGTGTAGACACTCTTGAGAGAACAGAAATACCCACATGTATCCAATACAGGCAACAAACATCTACAATGTATCCAATGAACTCTGCATACTCAACATAGAGAGCAGAATGAACTGTCCAGTATTTAAATGAAGAGGGGGAGATTGTTACAAGCCAGAAGTAATAACATGAGACAGTACCGAGAAGTATTAGGAAATAAATTCAAATGGTTCATTATTAAGTACATAGAATGGTTAGAACAACTGAGGCAGTGGGTGAGGGGCTGACAGACTGCCCCATCAGTTTGACCATGTTGATGTATCTCCTATAGAGTCATCGGGTTTTTACAGCATGGAAGGCGACCTTTCAACCCATCGTATCTGTACCAGTCATCTAGCATCTATCCGAATCCCATTTTCAGCACGTGGCCCTTGTTTGCTATGGTGTTTCAAGTGTTTATCGAAATAGTTCTTAAATGCCTTGAGGGTTCCCACTCCCTTTTAGGCAGTGAGTTCCAGATATTCACAATCCTATGGGTGAACAACTTTTTCTTCAAATCCCCTCTGAAGCCTCCTGTTCCTTATTTTAAAACTGTCTCCCCTGGTAGAATCCTTTCATAGAATCCCTACAATGTGGAAACAGGCCCTTCTGCCCAACAAGTCCACGCCTACCCTCAGAGACTCCCACTGAGACCCATTCCCCAAACCCACCTAATCTTCACATCCCTGAACACTCTGGGAAACTTAACATGGCCAATCCACCTAGCTTGCACATCTTTGGACTGTGGGAGGAAACAGGGGCATCTGGAGGAAACCCACACAGACTCAGGGACAATGTGCAAACTCCACACAGACAGTTGCCCATAACTGATCCTCTCAAAAGGGGAAACATTTCTCGCTATACTCCTCAGAATTTTGTCCACCTCAATCAGCTTTTCCACTCCAAGGAAAACTACCCCAACCTATCCAGTCTCCCTTCATAGCTCTATTGCTCCAGCCCAGGCAACATCCTGGTGAATCTTCTGCACCCTCTCTAGTGCAGTCACATCTTTTTGAGAGTGTGGTGACTGGAGCTGTACACAGTACCCTAGTTGTGCCCTAACTAACGTTATGTATAAAAAAAAAACATCTCCATCATAACCTCCTGGTTCCGTATTCAGTGCCTTGAATCATGAAGGCAAATATGCCATCTGCCTTCTTCGCCATCTTATCTATCTGTCCTGCTGACTTCAAGGATCTATGAACATAAAAACTTTGGCCCCTCTCATCTTCTGCCCTTCCTAGGGTCCTACCATTCAGCATGTACTCCCTTATTCTGTTATTTCTCCCAAAATGTGTCACCTTACACTCTTCAGGATTAAATTTCATTTGTCGTTGTTTAACCATGTGACCAGCCCATTTATATCATCCTAGAGCTTTCCTCCTCACTATTTACCACATCAACCATTTTATGTCATCTGTGAACTAACTGATTATAGCTCCCACACTCATGTCTTGATCATTAATAAACAGGAAGGGAGCCAGCAGCAAACCATGTGATATGCCACTGGATACAGGCTTCCAGTTGCAAAAGCGCAGTTTAACCGTCACCCTCTTCCTCTTGCTGCTCATCCAATTTTATCTAATTTGCTCCTTAACCAGTCTGCAATATAAGACAAAAGCTTTACTGCAGTCCATATATACTCCCATCAACTGCTCTACTCTCACCTACAGACCTAGTTATCTCCTTGAAAAATTTAATCAATTTCTTACAAAGCCTTGCTAACTATTCTTGATTGATCCTTGCCTCTCCAAGTGGACATTAATTCTCCTCTAGTGCATCTGCTGTTTCGCGCCTTTGGTATCTTCCGTAAATGTCCTTTCCCTTATGCCCACCTTTCCATGCACCCCCCCCAAAAAAAGGTTTGAAACAACTTTTCTCATTCTTTTTCTTCTTTAAAACCTGCTCATTCTTTCTTTATTTATGTCTGTCCAGTTTTCACTACATTGTAGTAATTGTGTCTGTTCTCTGTTGTGCCTTTTCTGCACTGTTTGGTCCTTATTTCATATTTACAGTGTTTACAGTTTTCTCAGCCTATAAATTAAAACAAACAAAAAAGAATAGATGGAGATACTGAAAGTGCAAACGTCAGTTGAGTTGTTACAATTAATATTCTCCAGTATTAAACATATAGTCAAACCTGCTTGTACGCAGTTAGGATGAATCAAGTTTTAAGTCTCATTTTTGCTTCCGGTACTCTTGACATGGTGTGTTCTGTATGTTTCCATACAGCTCAATCGAAGGATTGAATAATCCTGTTACTCTGTTCTGTCTTTAATCTTGTGACCCCACCTTCTCTCTCACATTGCAAAATGAGAATGTTGCTCACAACCCTGAACCTGAGTCATTCTGATAATTTATGCTGTGTACAGTGAAGCTGGACAGAAAAACAGAGGGGTATTGCATTTTGCCTTCCTGTCAATGGCGTCAATGTTAATGATACAGCAGCAATTATCCAACGAAAATGGACTTAAACTGAAGTCTGGGACTAGTTCAGTTCAGTTTTTGAACAGGTTCCCAAAAGATTTTCTTTAAATGTCTGTGTGTTAGTTAATTTCTCAATGCACTGCTCATTGGTAACCTAGTGTCCAGAATAATGGTGATGTTTTGGTCATAACCTGGTCTGTTTCTTGAAGGGCACACCATGCTGAAATTGTCAAAATCGATCCTAACAATCAGGTACAATTTGCTCGCTGTTAGTTAGAGAAGTTATCAGATTGTCAAATCCGTGTAACTTTCTGGCTCTAGGTTAGTCTGCAGTTTCCTTCTCCCGTAGCAATTAACCTGTGATTGACCTCCACATGAATTGAATGCCATCTTCTGTTTTCACTTTAGACATGTAGACATTCTACAGAATATGCTTTCTGATCTTCTACGTAGATATATATATAAGAACATAACATCAGAACTAAGAGCATGAGTAGGCCATTCAGCCCCTCAAGCCTGCTCCGCCATTCAGTATGATCATGGCTGATCTCATCTCTGCCTCACCTCCACTTTCCTGTCCGCTCCCCATAACTCTTTAACCTGTTGCTAATTAAAAATCTGTATATCTCCTCCTTACTCAATGTCCGAGCATCCACCACAATCTAGGGTGGTGAATTCCACAGAGAAGTAATTCCTCCTTGGCTCTGTTTTAAATCTGCCGCCCTTTAACCTAAAGGAATGAACTTGCATTCTAGAGGTCTATAAAAGGTTCAAAAACTAATATTTCCCCGCGCACTCGAGCTATTTTTCTTACTGGTGGTCCACGTGGTCCTGGGTGACCTCTTTCGCCCTGAAAAAGATCAATGAAGATTCACAAATTAGTTGGTTGGCTTTTGGACCAGAAACACAGCAAAGACTTCCCACTCTTCTGGTCACCAAGGTGGAAATATATCCCGCTGTCCAATGTCAGGATTGATTCTGTATGGATGAACATTCCCTTGATAACAGGGCTCATGTTCATATATCAAAGTTGAAACATTTGTAGGGAGTGGAAAGTAAGCTTTATGTAAATGAGTCATGATGGAGGATGGGGAAAAAGTTGTCACTGTAAGAACTGCTCCTTTTTTGAGGTATTTCCAGTGTTAGAGCTGATTTTCTTGAATTCTGGGAGCAGTAATTACTGTTCAATTGTTTTGGAACTTCAGGAAAATATGATTAAAACAATGGCACTTTACAAAGGAGGAAGACAGACAAAGGCAGTGACCATTGTGGAGTGATTCAAACAGAGAAAGAAACCCACAGAGCTGTGTGACCCAACAGTGGATCTGCACAGTTGATTATCCTGTTGTTTGATTTCAAGTATCTCTGGATATTGGTGTTGTCTAAGAAAAATTAACAAACAGAAAAATTCACAGCTGACTTTGGGGAAATGTGTGGGAGAGCTCACAGCAGGGAAGCAGCTAAGTGGCTTTTTAAAGTGAAACCTTACTGTTTTATTTTTTGTTGAACATCTGCAAGAGTGAGTAAAGTAGGTTCCAAACTTGAAAAATATAAAACATAGGCACTAAGTTAGCCCAGAGAAGTGTTTTTTAGAGCAGTAAGGCTGGGGCTGTAGATTGTTAAGGTGCAAAGACGACCATTAGTAGAGTGATATGCTCTTCTTGTCGGATGTGGGAGATTAGGGAGAGTTTCCATGTTCCTGATGGATTATGTCTGCAGGAAGTGTGTTCAGTTGCGAATCCTATCGGATTGCATGGATCAGCTGGAGCTGCAGTTAGAGGCAATGAGAAATTTACAGGAGCGAGGGGGTGTGATGGACCGCAGTTGCAGGAAGGGATATGAACCTAAGATACAGTCGGATAGATGGGTTACTGTTGGGAAAGGTAGGAGAGGGAGGCAGCTTGTGCAGGAGTCTCCTGCATCTCAAACAGGTGTGCCGTTTTGGAAAATATAGGCAGTGATGGACTCTCAAGGGAATGTAGCACTGACAGCCAGGGCTCCGGTACCGAGATTAGCTCTAATGTATGTCAGGTTCTAAACATTCGATTGTGACAGGGGACTGTCTAGACAGACGTTCAGTGGCTGACAGTGAGAAATCTGAATGGTGTGTTGCCTCCTTGGTGCTAGGATCAAGGATATTTCTGAGAGGGTGCAGAATGATCTGAAAGGGCACAAGGCCCTAGTTGTACACGTTGGAACTAACAACACAGGAAGAGAAAAGGATGAGATTCTGACGAGAGAATATAGAAATTTAGGCAGGAATTTAAAAAGGAGGTCCTCAAGGGTAGTAATAGTTGGATTACTCCCGGTGCCACTCGCTAGTGAGGGTAGGAATAGGAGGATAGGGCAGATGAATGCCTGGCTCAGGAGCTGGTGCAGGAGAAGGATTCATATTTTTGAATCATTGGAATCTCTTCTGGGGTAGAAGTGACCTGTATATGAAGGACGGATTGCACCTAAGTTGGAAGGAGACTAATATGCAGGCGGGGAGATATGCTAGATCTGCTCAGGAGGATTTAAAATGGGTGGGGTTGGGGGTGGTTAGTGTTGGTTGGGGTGGGGGAGGGCGTGTATTGGAGAGGGAATGTGGCAGGAGTCAGAGAGGTAGTGAAGAAAGGGATCAGTCTGAAAGGCTGGTACAGTTGAGAAAAGGAGCAAGTCAAACAGTCAGGAACACAGCAAGGAATGAGGCTGGACTGATCAATTAAACTGCATTTATTTTAATGCAACAGGCTGAACAGGTAAGGCAGATGGACTCAGGGCATGGTTGGGAATATGGGATTGGGATAGATCATCGAATTTCTACAGTGTGGAAACAGGCTCTTCAGCCCAACAAGTCCACACTGACCCTCAGTCATCTCACCCAGACCTATCCCCCTGTAACCCACCTAATCTACACATCCCTGAACACTATGGACAATTTCCCATGGCCAATCCACCCTAACTTGCACATCTTTGGACTGTGGGAGGAAACTGGACCACCTGGAGGAAACCGATGCAGACACGAAGAATGTGCAAACTCCACACAGACGCCTGATGGTGGAATTGAGCTGGGGTTCCTGGTGCTGTGAAGCAGCAGTGCTAACCACTGAGCCACCGTGCCGCCCGATATCAAAGCAATACAGAGATGTGGCTCAGGGATGAACAGGACTGGCAGCTTAATGTTCCAGGGTGTAAATGCTATCGGAAGGATAGAAATGGGTCAAGAGAGGAGGGGGAGTGGTGTTTTTGATTAGGGTTAACATTACTGCTGTACTTAGAGAGGATATTCCTGGGAATATGTACAAGGAAGTTATTTGGGTAGAAGCAAGAAAGGGACGATCACCTTACTGACATTGTACTATAGTCAACGGGAAATTGCAAAACAAATCAGTAAAGAGATCTCAGTAATCTGTAAGAATAACATGGTGGTCATGATCGGGGATTTTAACATAGACAGGGATTGCCACAGCGTTAAGGGCCTGGATGGAGAGGAATTTGTTAAGTGTGTACAAGAAAATTTTCAGATTCGGTATGTGGATATACCTACTGGAGAAGGTGAAAAACTTGACCTACTTTTATAAGGCAGGGCAAGTGACTGGGGTGTCAGTGGGGGAGCAGTTCGGGGCAAGTGATCATAATTATATTCGTTTTAAAATAGTGATGGAAAAGGATAGACTAGATCTAAAAGTTAAAGTTCTAAATTGGAGGAAGGCCAATTTTGACAGTATTAGGCAAGAACTTTCAAAATTTGATTGTGGGGGGGAGCGGATATTTGCAGGTAAAGGACAGCTGGAAAATGGGAAGCCTTCAAGAATGAGAGTGTGTCCAGAGACAGTGTGTTCCTATTAGGGTGAAGGGCAAGGCTGGTAGATGTAGGGAATGCTGAATGACTAGAGAAATTGAGGTTTTCGTCAAGAATAAGAAAGAAGCAAATGTCAGGTATAGACAGCAGAGATCGAGTGAATCCCTAGAAGAGTATAAAGGTAGTATGAGTATAATTAAGATGGAAATCTGGAAGGCAAAAAAGGGGACATGAGATAGCTTTGGCAAATAGGGTTAAGGAGAATCCAAAGGAATTCTAAAAATACATTAAATACAAAAGGGTAACGAGGGAGAGAATAGGCCCCTTAAAGATCAGCAAGGTTGCCTATGTGTGGAAATGCAGGAGGTGCAGACAGTATTTTGCATCAGTGTTTACTGTGGAGATGGATTTGGAAGATAGAGAACATGGGGAAATAAATAGCAACATATTGAAAAATGTCTATATTACAGACGAGGAGGATAAATCTTTGGGACCTGATCAGTAGTACCTTGGAACTCTGTGGGAAGCAAGGGAAGTGATTGCTGGGCCCCTTGCTGAGATATTTATATCATCAATAGCCACAGGTGAGATGCCAGAAGACTGGAGGCTGGCTAATGTGGTGCCACTATTTCAGAAAGGTGGTAAAGAAAATCCAGGAAACTATAGACTGGTGAGCCTGACATTGGTGGAGGGAATCCTGAGGGACAGGATTTACATGCATTTGGAAAGGCAAGGGCTGATTAGGGATAGTCCGCATGGCATTGGGTGTGGGAAATCATGTCTCACTAACTTAATTGAGTTATTTGAAGAAATAACAAAGAGGATTGATGTGGCCAGAGTGGTGGACGTGATCTATATGGACTTCAGTAAGGCATTCAACAAGGTTCCTCATGGTAGACTGGTTAGCAAGGTTAGATCACCTGGAATACAGGGAGAACTAGCCATTTGGCTACAGAGCGGGCTCAAAGATAGAAGATGGAGGGTGGTGGTGGAGGGTTGCTTTTCAGACTGGAGGCCTGTGACCAGCAGTGTGCCATAAGGATCAGTGCTGGGTCCACTGCTTTTCGCCATTTATACAAATGATTTGCATGTGAATATAGAAGTTATGGTTAGTAAGTTTGCAAATGACACTAAAATTGGAGGTGTAGTGGACAACGAAGAAGGTTACCTCAGAGTACAATGGGATCTTGATCAAATGGGCCAATGGGCCGAGGAGTGGCAGATGGAGTTTAATTTAGATAAATGTGAGGTGCTGCATTTTGGAAAGGCAAATCAGGGCAAGACTTATACACTTAATGGTAAGGTCCTGGGGAGTGTTGCTGAACAAAAGAGACCTTGGAGTACAGGTTCATATTTCCTAGAAAGTAGAGTAGCGAGTAGATAGGATAGTGAAGAAGGCGCTTGGTATGTTTGTTTTTATTGGTCAGTGCATTGAGTATAGGAGTTGGGAGGTCATGTTGTGGCTGTACAGAACACTGGTGAGGCTACTTTTGGAATACTGCGTGCAATTCTGGTCTCCCTGCTATAGGAAGAATGTTGTAAAACTTGAAAGGGTTCAGAAAAGGATTTACAAGGATGTTGCCAGCGTAGGAGGGTTTGAGCTATAGGGAGAGGCTGAATAGGCTGGAGCTATTTTCCCTGGAGCATCGGAGGCTGAGGAGTGATCATATAGAGGTGTATAAAATCATGACGGGCATGGATAGGGTAAATAGACAAGGTCTTTTCCCTGGGATTGGGGGGAGTCCAAAACTAGAGTGCATAGGTTTAAGGTGAGAGAAAAAAGATTTAAAGGGGACCCAGCAGGCAGCGTTTTCACACAGAGGGTGGTGTGTGTATGGAATGAGCTGCCAGAGGTAGTGGTGGAGGCTGGTACAATTACAACATATAAAAGGTATCGAGATGGGTACATGAATAGGAAGGGTTTAGAGTGATATGGGCCAAATGCTGGCGAATGAGACTAGATTAATTTAGGATATCTGGTCGGCATGGACAAGTAGGGCCGAAGGGTCTGTTTCTGTGCTGTACATCTCTGTGCCTCAATGGTTGATGCCATGCAGTTATAGTTGTGTTCCATCTTGTGAATTTATTTAGAAAATAAAGGAATGAATTTCTATTAGAATGTGCTAGTGATGTTCAGTAAACATCTTAATTAGATATTGATAGGTCTACTCGACAACCAAAATCAAGCCAATATAAGAATGAACCATTCGTTTGGATGGTTATCTTTATCATGGACAGGTTGCATGTTACAGTCTTGTGTTGTTTAAGTCATTGTTGACTGCTGTCTGTTTTTGTCCATTAAAAATAAACTGAAAAGATGTTTTGAAGGGTTAATCATCACATCTTTGACCCAGCGGTAGAAATAGTCTGGGGACAATTGCAATGGTTAGTTGCTGAACAGTACAGTTTAATATTTTGCAGGGGACATCTCAAGAATCACCAGGACACAAGAACACCAATTTACGTGCCAACCTATTTCACATGGTAGCACCTTGGCTTCTGATTCAGTGGATTCAATCCCTACTCCCAGCCTTGGAGCACGTAATTCTGGCCATCCTTTGTGATTCGGCAGCCCAGTGACAGATGGAATTTACAGATTACTACCTAATAGAAAGTAAGACATGCATGCAGTTGGGGAATGGTATAAATTTTAGGGAGGAAGTTGACTGTGAGGGTAAGTAATACCAAGCCGCAAACAATCAAGGTGATGTGAAGCTGAATTACATTACCAAAACAGAAATCAGAAGAGGCCACACACAAACTGTCTTAAGTGAGCAAATGCTAGCCTTGACTGCATACTGAGGCAGAAGTCAATGAGTTTGAAGTCCACTCCTGAATTTGAAGGCTGATACCTCAGAAGGTGTGACGCTGCCTGCTTTCAGGTAAAACTTTGTGCCTCACAGGCACTCACTGAGACAGAGCAAGGAGTTTATCCTGGTTTGGTGGCCACTATTTCTTCCTCGTTCAAAAATACCCTTGACCTCATTTGGGAGCGGTTGGATTGTGCTGTGTACTAATTGAATGTGTTGGTTAATAATATCGACAGACAGTTGTCTCTTCTGCTTTCACTGGTGTATGCCCAACTTAAACTGTGCCTTACTGCCAACATTATTATCTTGGCTTCACTTACTTTCCTCATCCTTTTGTCTTGCGAGCCTGCAGCTCCGTGCTTGTGATGACTCGCGGTGTTCTCATCACTCCCCCACCATTCCTCAGTAACTCATCAACGTGCGAGCTAAACTGGGACTGCTAGATGGCTATTGAACTGAGAAATGTCACAGTAGGCTCAACTTCATCCACAGACATGCATCTTTCAACGATTGAAAGAACAGTGCAACACACGAACAGGCCCTTCAGCCCACTAAGACTGCACTAACACATAGTGCCTTTCTAAATTAAAAAAATTTGGCTTCTATTTGGTCCGTATTCCTCTAATCCCTGCTTATTCATATAACTGTCAAGATACCTCTTAAATGTTGCTATTGTAGCTGTATCCACCACCTCCAGTGGCAGCATATTCTAAGCATTTTGCACTCTCTCTGTTTAAAAAAAAAACCTTGCATCTCCTTTAAACTTACCCTCTTTTACTTAAAGCTATGTCCCCTAGAAATTGACATTTGTACCCTGGGAGAAAGACTCCAACTATCCATTCTATCCATGTCTGTCATAATTTTGTAAACTCCTACCAGGTTGCCCCCATATCCTTCGATGCTCAAGTGTAAACAGACCAAGTTTGTCCAATCCCTCCTCATAGCTAATACCTTCCAAACCAGACAACATCCTGGTAACCATTCCTGTACTCTTTCCAAAGCCTCCACATCCTTCTGGTATTGTGCTGACCAGAACTGTACACAATATTCTAAATACAGGAACAAAAACAGAAATTGCTGGAGTTCTGAGGAAGGGTCACCAGACCCAAAATGTTAACTCTGATTTTTCCTTCACAGATGCTGCCAGACCTGCTGAGCTTTTCCAGAAACTTCCGTTTTTGTTCCTGATTTACAGCATCCGCAGTTCTTTTGGTTTTTACAATATTCTAAATGTTATTTAACTAAAGCTCTATACAGCTTTTTATTTTTATTCATTCACGGGATGAGGGTGTCGTTGACCAGGCAGCATCTATTTCCCATCCCTAATTGCCCAGAGGGCAGCTCAGAGTCAACCACATTGCTGTGGGTCTGAAGTCACATGTAAGCCAGATGGGGTAAGGATGGCAGTTTCATTCCCTAAAGGACATTAGTGGACCGGATGGGTTTTTTTTCAACAATTGACAATGGATTCATGGTCATCATTAGACTCTGAATTTCAGGCTTTTTTGTTGAATTCAAATTCCACCACCTGCAGCAGGATTTGAACCCAGGTCCCCAGAACATTATCTGGGTCGGCAGTCCAGCAATAATACCACTTGGCCGTTGCCTCCCCGGAGGCAACATAACTGCCAATTTTTATACTCTCTGGATCAACCGATGAAGGCAAGCATACTGTATGCCTTCTTGACCACCTTATCCACTTGTATTGCCACTTTCAGGAAACACGGACCTATATGCCTAGCTCCTTCTGTATGTTGATGCTGCTAAGGGGTTCTGCCATTTACCAAATGCTTCTTACTGCATTAGATCTTCCAAAATGCATCAGCTTGCATTTGTCCGAATTAAACTTCATCTACGATTTCTCCGCCCAAGTCACCAATCTGTCTATGTCCTGCTGTATCCTCTGGCAATCCTCCTCATTATCCACAGCTCTCCCATTCTTTGTGTCATTCGCAAACTTGCTGATCAGGTCACCTACATCTTCTCTAAATTATTTACATATATTCCAAACAACAGGCGTCCCCAAACTGATCCCTCCAGAACACAACTCAGCACAGATCTCCAGTCGGAAAAGCATCCTTCCACAGCTACTCTCTGTCTTCTATGACTAACCCAGTTCTGTATCCATCTTACCAGTTCAACAAAGATCCCCTGCGACTTTACCTTTTGTATCAGCCTGCCATGAGGGACCTTGCTACAGTCCATGTGAACAGCACCTACTGACCTGCCCTCAGCAACCATCTTCGTTACTTCCTCAAAAAACTCAATCAAGTTTTTGAGACACAACCTCCCCTGCATAAAGCTATATTGCCTATCGCTAATAAGTCCATATTTTTCTAAATGTAAGTAAATCCTAACCCTAAGAACCTCCAAAATTTCCCTACCACTCATGTAAAGCTCACTGGCCTGTAATTTCCTGATTATCCCTGTCACCCATCTTAAACAAAGGAACACCGTTGGCTATTTTCCAGTCCTCTGTAACCCCTCCTGTGACTAAAGAGGATACAAAGATTTCATTCAAGGCCCCAATAATTTTCCCACCTGCTTCCTTCAGCATTCTGGGATAGATCCCATCAGGTCCTAGGGATATGTCTTGCTACTTATCAAAACACCCAATATTTCCTCCTTTTTTATATTGGCATGCCCTAGAATATCTAAATAATCCTCTCCAGACTCATCATCCACCATATCCTTCTCCTTTGTGAATGCCAATGCAAAATATTCATTAAGGACCTCAGTGATTAGGAGGGAAAGCCCCAGCTGAATCCAGGTACTGAGACCAACTGCATCTCTGGAAGTCAATAAAAAATCGACAGTAGGCCTTGACGCTTCCTCATTCCATACATTCATTATTACACTAATAGGCTTTTAAATACCAGATAATTCTGATAGGGTGAAATGAAGAGGTAAGTAACTCATGTGGAACATGAACACCAGTATAGAACGGTTGGGTCAAATGGCCTGTTTCTGTGATGGAAATTTCGTGTATTTCAACTTTTAAACCAATGAGGATCACACACATTTTCTGAGGAACATTCCAGTCATGCAACGTTTGGCATATGGACTGAAGCATGTCACAAATGAGAAAACTGACTTTGTAACAATAGTGTGCATTGTTCTGTAAATACGGTCCAGACAAAAGTCATACCTTCAATCCATTCTTTCCTGGTGTTCCAGGTGCACCCTAGAAAGATAATGGACAGTTTTAGTCTGCAAAATATTCAATATTGCTGAAATGAAAGTCATGTTGTTAAAGTACTCATCAGGACAAATGCAAGAATGCCAAATTTCAAACTATCACAATTAACACTGGAAGAGAAATGGGTGCGAATAGTTTCGCAAGTTGACTCTTGATTGTCACGGAGAAAACAATTGGGATTCTAGTCGCCCCAAGGTCTTGGTCCATTCGAAGAGAGCTCGTACATATTCCTTTTGTTTGTAGAGGTCAGGAGAATGAGTAGAAATATTTTATCATCTGAGAGCCGATAATGGAAGAGTGGTATCTGTTGGTTATGGAGACCTAGGGCTTTTTGTAAACTCAACTGCCCCGTACAAGTCCAATGAAATCAACCAGTGACTGAACAACTGGGTGCTTTTTGTAAAGTTGCGTAAGAGTTCCCTGTGGGAGTCCATTTGGAACAGGCCCTGAAAAGAGGCCCATTTTAAACCTAAGATAACAAGGTGTAGAGCTGGATGAACACAGCAGGCCAGGCAGCATCAGAGGAGCAGAAGCTGATGTTTCGGGCCTAGACCCTTTTAAACCTACATTAGTGTAGCTTCCTTGCCTGAAACTTGCATTGTTCCTCTGTCGCTCCCAGAACGTTTAAAGCTTACGGTCAATAAGCAGTCTTTCACTCTCAGTCGCACTGCCCTACTCCCCCCCACTGACTCCGATCCCCATCCCACTCTCAACATCAGAACAAATGGTCATCAAGACCAGAACAACACGAAGACATTCTAATAAGGTGATCTTTCACTTGGTTGTAGCTGTGTTAGAGTCTTGTTGGAGGCCTGTGGCTTTGAGTAGCTTCCCCCTCATTATGCTGTAGGCGTAGACTCCGTGTGAGCATTACCTGGTCGGATGATATGATTTGTTTCACGGGATAGAAATGGAAGTCCAATTTGCCCTTTAAGTGGTTTCAAAAGATCCCCCAGAAATATTTCGAAGAAGAACAGGACAGTTTTGACTGAATATTTATCACGCAAGCTACACCTTAAAACATCCTCACATTGGTGCTGAGGTTCTGCTATGGACAAATCAATAGCTCTAATGCTAGATTACAAAATATAAAATACTTAACTCAATGTAAAGCACTTTGGGATATCCAGAGGTCACAAAAGGCACTAGGTAAGTTGTTACAATGACAGTCACAACCCCCAAAGTACTGTTGACATTTTTAACTCCTAATCCCAAACTGTGTTTTTTACAAGAGGACTGTTACGGCCAAAAAGTGGCGGTGGATGTAAATTAAGTGGGTGTCAATAGAGAGAGAGAGAGAGAGAGACCCATGGGATGTAACACTTAAAGGTGGCAAAGAAACATTAAAGAGTCTACAACTGTAAAGAATTGGAGAAGCTCGCCTAGGGTCAACTCCTAACAGAATGCAAGTCCTTCTGTACTTGAGTGCATCACCTGTCTGATCAGCAGCACTACCAAGGTATTTCATCGCACTGTGTCTTTAAGAAGTGTTACAAAAGTTATCTTTCATGCAAGACTTATAAATGACTTGAAGTGTCTGGTGGAAAACTAATAAACTGAGATGCAGAAGTAAATTCAACAATTACATTGCACAATTTAATGCATGAACACTTGCATAGAAATACATAGTATCAAATCTTTTGGCACAGAAACAGGTCATTCAACCCAAATTCTCAATGTCATGTTCTTGCCTTCTGTCCTACTTTGTCCAACCCTATCAAACATTCCAGTCTCTGTCATTAACTTATCTTGTTTCCTCTAAATATATCTTGCTATTCACCTCAACCACTCTCACGATTTGCACATTCAAACAGCTTACTGGGTAAAGAGGTCTCTCCTGAACTCCCTATTAAATTTCTGGCTATTTTATGTTTATGAGCCTTAGCTTTAGTTTCTTCAACAGTGAAAAAACTTTCTGACTGTTCGCCTGGCTCAAACCCCTTCGTTATTAGGTCATCCTTTAGCTTTTTCTTCTTTTTTAATCCATTCCCTGGATGTGGGCATTGCTGGTTGGCCCAGCATTTATGGTGTATCCCAAATAGCACTTGAGAAGGTGATGATGAGCTGCCATCTTTAATGATTGTAGTTACAGAATGTAGGTACCCCCAGAGCGCGGTTAAGAAGGGGGTACCAGGATTTAGATCCAGCGAGAATGGTGATCTAGGTAAATGCCTCATGCACGCAGTAAGAAGGAGAGGGTCTCTGGTCAGCTAGAACCATGTGGAACCTGCAGCACAAAGCCTCTCTGTGCTATAAGGCTCTATACACAGGCTCTTGCCATGAGCAAGTGTCATCCTCATTTCTGAGGGACTACCACTGTCTTTCTCTCTCTCTCTGTCTCTCTCTTTGTCTCTCACACAAACACATGCCACTCTCACACACACAAACAGATACACACACACACACACACACGCACACAAAGAGATACACACATGCTCACAGAAACACACACAACAGACATACACACACACTTAAGACACAAACACTCAAGAGACACAGACACACAAACACAACTCTCAGTGACATACACACTCTCAGAAACACACACACAAACACACACTCACAGAGACATACATAGACGGATACACGCATGGACCGATATGCCTACAATCAGTCACAGAGACACATACGGACACACGCACAGATACATAGACACACACTCCAAGAAATACACACACACTCACAGAGACACAGAAACACACACAGAAACATACACACACACATATACACCGACTAACACCTGAAGAAGGAGTGAGGCTCCGAAGCTTGTGTTTTCAAATAAACCGGTTGGACTATAACCTGGTGTTATGTGATTTCTGACCTTGTCCAGCCCAGTCCAACACCGGCACCTCCACATCACACACACGCAGACACACACACGCACACACACCCCTAATTTGACCTGCAAGGACGCACACAAACACATACACATGCATGCACACACACTCAAAGAAACACACACATACTCATAGAGACAGAAACACACACACACACATATACACACACACACAGGCACACTCAACTACTTACCACTGGACCTCGCCTTCCCCTCTTAAAGTGGGATAGATCAGGGATGGGACCCATGGGGCCCATGTCACCTCTGGGTCCACGTGCACCAGACGCTCCTGGAGGCCCCATAGGTCCAATGCTGCCTTTTGGGCCTGGATTTCCTGGTGGACCTTGAATGAGATGAAATGGTGCAATGTTTACTGAACAAAGGGTAAAAGTTTGTTAATCTAACTTTATCAACAACAACTTGTTTATAGATAGAGCTTCGAATGAAATAAACCATCCAAGGCATTTCGCAGTTTCAGTTGTGCTAAGGGCCTGATTGGCCAATTGTGGAATGATTAAAATCGGGGATATGCAAGATCTTGGAGGGTTGTTTGGCTGGAGATGTTTACAGAGGTGGGATGAGATGACACCATGGAGATATTTGAAAACAAAAAAGAGTTTTTTTTAATCAGTGTGATGATGAATTTGATGCCAATAGAGGTCAGGGAGTACAGGGAAATGAAGGAACAGGACTTGCTGTGAATTCAGAGCCATGTGACAGAGATTTGGATGAGTCCATGTTTATTGAGATTGGAGTTTGGGAGGCCACGAGAGCAGCATTAATATAGTTATAGTATAGAGAATGAAGATGACAAAGACAAATGGGGGAAGAGTTGACAGGAGCAGATGGGCTGAGCTAAGGGCAGAAATGACAGTGTTACTTGAGATGGAAGCAGGTGGTTATGGCAATAGAGTGAATTTGGAGTTGGAAGTTTAACTCAAGATCAAGGTTGTAGATGATCTGGTTCAGCCTCAGTCAGTGGCTAGGAAGGGCAATGCAACCAGTGGCCAGGAAGTCTCAGATAACACGGTGTAGACCTGGATGAACACAGCAGGCCATGCAGCATCAGAGGAGCAGGAAAGCTGATGTTTCGGGCAAGGAGGGTCTAGGCCCGAAATGTCAGCTTTCCTGCTCCTCTGATGCTGCTTGGCCTGCTCGATTCATCCAGCTCTACACCTTGTTATCTCAGATTCTCTAGCATCTGCGGTTCCTACTATCTCTGAGCCAGGAAGTCTTGGTCTAGTTAATGCCAGTCTCAATCTTTACTCATCTCAAATGTTCCCTCATGGATACCTTCTAACCTCTAGTCTTAACTATTCCAGTGTACTCCTATCTGATCCTGTTACATTCTTTCTCCGTAAACATGAGATCTTCCAGGCCTCTCTTGCCTTTGTTTTAATTTGCGACAAGTCCTTTTCTGTTCTCAATGACTGCCTCCCAATTGAGCAACATCTTGATTTTTAAAATTCTCAACACTGCTTTCAAATTCCTCTACAGCTTCACTCTTCTCATCACCAGCCCTGTAAACCTCCAAGAAATCTGCACTTCTCTGGTTCTGACATTTACAGCATCCCTAATTTTCATTGTTCCACCATCAGTGTCTGTCCATCACCTCATTTATAGAGTTATACCGCACGGAAACAGACCCTTTGGTCCAACTCATCCATGCCGACCAGATATCCTAAATTAATCTAGTCTCATTTCCCAGCATTTGGCCCATATCCCTCTCAACCTTTCCAATTCATGTACCCATCCTTATGCCTTTTAAATGTTGTAATTGTACCAGCCTCCACCACTTCCTCTGGCAGTTCATTCCAAACACGCCTCATCCTCTGTGTGAAAATGTTGTGAAAAGGCCCCTTAGTACCTTTTAAATCTTTCCCCTTTCACCATAAACCTATGGCCTCTAGTTTTGGACTCCTCTACCCTGGGAAAAAGACCTTGTCTATTCACCCTATCCGTATCTGTCATGATTTTATAAACATCTATAAAGTCACCCCTCAGCCTCTGATGCTCCAGGGAAAATAGCCCCAGCATATTCAGCCTTTCCATATAGTTCAACCCTCCAACCCTGGCAGCATCCTTGTAAATCTTTTCTGACCCCTTTCAAATTTAACAACATCTTTCTTATAGCAGGGAGACCAAAATTGAACGCAGTATTCCAAAAGTTCATTTAACCCCAGATTCTGGAACTCTGTCCAGCCACCTCTCCATTTCACATTCTTCATCAAAGAATCCCTACAGTGTGGAAACAGGCCACTCAGCCCAACAAGTCTACACTGATCCTCCAAAGAGCATGCCATCCAGATTCACCTCCCTACCCTGTCCCTGTACCCCTGCGTTCCCCATGGCTAATCCACCTAGCCTGCACATGCCCGGACACTATGGGCAATTTAGCATGGCCAATCTACCTAACCAAGAAGAAACCAGAGCACCCAGAGGAAACCCACGCAGACATGGAGAGAATGTGCAAACTCCACACAGACAGTCACCTGAGGGTGGAGTTGTACCCTGGTCCCTGGCGCTGTGAGGCAGCAGTGCTAACCGCTGAACCATCCCTTTAAAAGACTTCATAAAATCCTAACACTTTGAGGAGGCACTTGGTCATCTGGCCCATCATATTTTTGTGGCTTGGTCTCATGTGCTTTTAAAGCCCCTGCGAAGGACCTTATGGTGATTTTATAACATTAAAGGTGCTACATGAGTGTAAGTTGTTAGTGTCCTTAGTGCTGTCAAATGACCTAATCTGATACATATAATGAACAACAAAAACCAGGGAGTGAACGAACAAAGATAAGTTCTTGACATTCTCTTCATTTCTCTATTTGAATCTTAAACAGTGAGACTGTGGATTACGCCTCATCCTTAATGATATTTTGCCATTCTTTTGCATCTGTGTTTTTTTTTTGAGGTTGGCACTTGACCGATTCCACCACTCTCAGCAGAGCTGTCAATTGTTCAATGGATTGCAGCAAGAATGTGGCACAATTGACAAAAAAAATCTCCCGTCTACTCAAGTTTACTTTGGATTTCAGCCACAGCAATCATAAACAGTTTACTTAGTCACGAAAACATTCTTTAATGCCACATTGAAGACACAGTTCTAAACAAAATACTTTTGGCGGTATATCATGTCAAGTGTAAACAGTCAATATTGGTTCCAATTTTTCCACACTAATAATATAAACACTTCCTCCCTCACGGTCATGCTTTCACCACTTTCTCTTTGCAAAATGCCCTTTACAAGTAATTGAATGAAAACCGAATCGGAAATGGGGACTTGAGTTTACTACACTTAAGGCACGTTCCTAAGATTTAAGGAACATTGGCAGAGGTTCAAACAATTAAACAATCCTGTCTGTACTTGATTTGTACCCTCAATCTCAGACTCTTGAACGTTTTCCTATTCAAAGTTCCAATTATCCTGCTTTTACAATGCAACTAATTAACACTATTCTTTCATCTACTTCCCTGCCCAAAAATTAATTAAAATTTGTGATATGGAAACGGGATGGGTGAATAAGTTTGCAGGGAAGGAGAAAGATGTTGCATTTTTATGGCGTCTTGTGCAGCATAAGGTCATGCTAAAATATTTTACAGCCAATATAGTACATGTTTGAAGCGTAGTCACTCAGAATGCAGCAACAAATGCGCAGGGTTTCACAAACTGCTTTGTGTTAAATCACCAGAGAGTCTTTTTTCAAAAGGTGTTAGTTGAACGATAAATGTTGGTCATTGGGTCAGTAGTGATTGTAACGAGGTCGGCCAGGTGGACTTCATGGAATATAATTGGGGATGTTAATCTGGTCCAATCAGGGAGTCCTGGCTGACATATAAAGGTTGAATCACAAAATCCGACAGTGTAGAAGCAGGCCATTCGACCCATCAAGTCCACACCAACCCTCCAAAGAGCACCCCACCCAGACTCACCCCCATGTCTGCAACCCTGCATTTCCCCAATGGCTAATCTATTTAACCTACACATCCCTGGACACTATGGGGCAATTTAGCATGGCCAATCCACCTAACCTGCACATCTTTGGGCTGTGGGAGGAAACCCATGCAGGCATGGGGAGAATGTGCAAACTCCTCACAGACAGTCGCCCAAGGGTGGAATCAAACCCAGGGCCCTGGCACTATGAAGCATCAGTGCTGACCATTGAGCCACCATACTGCCCTAAAGTGTTGAGCATACTGACACTCTAGTGCCTGACACACTATGAGGCACTACTATAGTCAAGGACTGTTCATGTGTAAATAAAGGATGACTTGGTGAGGGGATACCGGCCTCTGTAGTATTATTTCAGCAGCTGGCTGTGCTCCCTTGGTCTTCTGGACAAGATGCCGTGGGGGATTTCTGAAATGTGAAAGGACACATGGCAACTCAATGGGCAAGCAGGAGTCTTGGATAGGCTTAGATTTACAGAATGTGGGAATGGAAAGCTGGCCAGGAGAACATGAGAATGGTGGTCAAGAAACAACAAAGACATAGCTGATGGCCTCAAACAGCTAAAAACGCGATGAGCTCTGCCCCACCCATCACTGTCAGGTGTCAAATCTGGGACCTCCCTAATTTGTTTACCTCAATGACTCACTCTGCAAACTAATCAAACACAGTGACTCCATTTGTTAAACACCCTGTCAATTCCTGAACACGATGCACTCAAAACATCTAAAAAAAAAATGATTCACATACAATCCAGCTGTGCAGGTGACTTTGCCATGAAGCAGTCAAACTTTGTCCTTGTGGTTTATGATATCAGGTGTTACACCCCTGTGGTACATTCCGACATAGTATTGTGCCGTATGCATTGCCTGTTGAAAGCCAGTCTTATTACAACACAGAAACTGTGGCTACTATAATGCTACAGAAGTCTTTTAAAGATTGAAGAATACATTTATAGTCCCAGTAACTAAACAAGGAAATCGCCTCTTCATTTTGTTGAATTTCCGGTTGCGGGGTTGACAGGATTGATGTTGAGGGGATGATTCCCCCGTCTGGGGTGTCTAGAACCAGAAGAGATCACTGTTGCAGATTAGGGTGTTTGGCCATTTCGCAAAGAGATGAGCAGAAATTTCTTCAGACAGAGATTTGTGAATCGTTACAATGCGCTGTCTCAGAGAGCTGTGGTTGCTCAGGCACGTTTCTGAATGCAAATCCCTGAAGCCAAGCAATAGACTCCTCAAACAGTGGGTTTAAGATGGTTACTCCACCACCAAGTCTATAGATTTGCAGCAGTTTGCTTCTTTCCACGGGTACACAAGGGGCTTGTGCTGAGGCCCCCAGCTGTGAAGATAGGGTGCACAGGTATCCTGGCCTCTTCAGAACCTGTTTAGCAAAGACCACTCTCACCAATGGGGTGCCAGTCAAGCGGGCTGCTTTGTCCTGAATGGTCATAGTGTCATAGAGATCTACAGTGCATCGGCCCATCAGGTCCATGCCAATCAAGTCTCTCGTTCTGTAAATTTTGCTGGAGCTGTGCCCGTCCAGGCAAGTGGGAGTATTCCATCACACTCCACACTTGTGCCTTTGAGATGGCGGACTGGCTTTGGGAAGGCAGGAAGTGAACTGCTTGTTTTATACACCGATATCCACGCATTGAATTGGGCAGCAAAAGATGTTCAGAGATTTGCAAGGGTTTTATTGTAAACCTCCAGTTTAGCACGAATGCCAGGTTCCACCCTTCCCTTCTGAAGTCTTTTCCTGTCCAGAAGCCAACTCCCCACTTGGGAAAAATCTAGCTCTTAAGTATAAAGTCCACTGAACATTACCTGCCATCAATAAACTCTGGGGATGTTTTGTTTGACCCTTAAAGGGACCTGCATTTCTAACACTGACATTACTCACTGCCGAATTTCTAGCCTCTGACCTATGCTTTGAGCCATTGTATGGCTTGATCCATTATAATTTCTGGTTAATGATAACTCCCAGGAGGATGATGCTGATAAAGCAGCATCTGTTCTGCCAAGTACTTTTATATGCTTAAACAGATTATTTCTCAGCCTTTTGACCTGCAGAGGAATTAATTTGCTCAATCTCTTCTAGCAGGATAACTTTCTTACTTCAGAAATCAGTCTCATGAACCAATATTTATAGAATAGAATCCCTACAGTGTAGAAGCAGCCAATTCAGCCCATGGAGTCCACACTGACCCTCCAGAGTATCCCATCCAGACATACCCCCACTACTTTATCCCCTCTTAACCCACCTAGCCTGCATGTCCCTGGACACTATAGCAGAGCCAACCCACCTAACCTCCACATTTTTTGGACTGTGGGAGGAAATCAGAGCATCTGGAGGAAACCCATGCAGACACTGGGAAAATGTGCAAACTTCACACGGTCACCCGAGGGTGGAATTGAACCCAGGACTCTGGCACGGTGAGGCAGTAGTGCTAACTGAGCTACTTATTCTGCCCCATCAATGGCTAATATATATTTGCTTAGGTCCGGAGACCAAAACTGCATCAGGTGTGGTCTAATGTATTTCAGGCTATTCCTCGAGGGGACACTTGTAGAACATTTTCTATTGTTTGAGGAACTACATTAACCCTTGAAGTTTCCGAAGAGTGTCACTAGTTTGTTAAGGGTGATGGGAACGTGTAAGTGATTTTACCAGGTGGTCCCGGAAGGCCAGGCAGGCTTGGAGGGCATTGCAGTGTTTCTGAGCATTTCCTCCCCAGCTGTGTCTTTTCACTGGAGTTATCCAGATTTGTGAACAGTAGCTGGGAAAAGAAAAGATTTCATTGTTAGGTTGTTTTACACACAAAAGAGAATCTGTTACTGATAAACCACTGGATTCAAAACAAAGATGGGGGGATTTGCATGGTAACCGTTCAACTGCAGAAATCAATGTCTTGACTATCAGGTCTCACATTCATTGTTTGAGCGATGCTGGATGCAATAATAACAGAGGGGCTTAAACTTGACACAGAAATGGATACAGAACAGATGGCAACACATTTATTGCTTGTTACACATGGCGAACATATTGTTTCATTGGACCAACAGCAACTATTTTTAAAGTTCATTTATGGGATATGGGCGTCGCTAGCTGGGCCAGCACTTGTTGCCCGTCCCTAAGTGCCTTTGAGAAGGTGGCGCTGAGCTGCCTTCTTAAGCCGCTGCAGTTCACATGCTGCAGGTAGACCCACAATGCCATTAGGAATGCACTTCCAGGATTTTGACCCAGTGACACTAAAGGAACGGCAATATATTTCCAAGTCAGGATGGTGAGTGGCTTGGAGGGGAACTTGCAGGTGGTGGTGTTCCCATGTATCTGCTGTCCTTGTCCTTCTAGACGCAAGTGGTTCTGGGTTTGCAAGGTGCTATCTGACGATCTTGGGTGAATTTTTGCAGTGCATCTTACAGATAATACACACTGTTGCCACTGAGCATTGCTGGTGGAGGGAGTGAGTGTTTGTGGACTTGGAAGCAGGCTGCTTCGCACTCGATGGTGTCAAGCTTCTTGAGTCTTGTTGCAGCTGTACCCATTAGTGTTATTGCATGTAAAGGACAATGGTTAGATTCTGTCTTCTTGGAGATGGTCATTGCCTTACACTTTGTGGCGCAAATGTCATTTGCCACTTGCCAATACAAGCCTAGACACCGTCCAGGTCTTGCTACATTTGTGCATGGACTGCTTTGGTATCTGATGAGTTGTGAATGGTACTGAACATTGTGCAATCATCAGTGAAAATACCCACTTCTGACCTTCTGAATGAAGGCCTTCTCAATGCAATGCTCAATCAAATTGTGCCTTAATATCAAGGGCATTCACTCCTGTCTCAGCTCAGTAAATTCAGCTCGTTTGTCCATATTTAAACTAAAGCTGTAGTAGGTCAGGAGTTGATTGGCCATAGCAGAACCCAAACTGGGTGTCACTGAGCAGGTTATTGCTGAGCAGGTGCTGCTTGATATCACTGTTGATGACACCTTCCATCACTTTACTGATGATCAAAAGTAGACTGATGGAAGCAGTAATTGGCCGGGTTGGATTTGTCCTGCATTTTGTGGACAGGACATACCTGGGAAATTTTCCACATTGGTGTAGCTGGACTGGAACAGCTTGGCTAGGAGTGCAGCAATTTCCTGAGCACAAGTCTTCAGTAGTGAGTTGAGTATGGGGCAATTGACGCAATATTGCTAATTTTGCATCTCACACAAGGCCCAATTTCATCCTCAGAATGTTGGAAATGCGCATCAGGTCAGTCAAGGTCTGAGGAGAAAAGAAAGGCTTGTATTTATATCGCAACTTTCAAGTGTTTTTCAGCCAATTAAGTGTTACTGAAGTGCAGTCACTATTGTCACATGGGAAATACACCAGCCTTGTGCACACAGCAAATTCCAACAATCAGCAATATGATCATGACCAGATCATCTGCTCTTTGATATTTATTGAGAGATAAATATTGGTTAGGACACCTTGACTCTTCTTGGAAATATTTGCTTAGGATCTTTTATGCCCACTTGAGAAGGCAGATAAAGCTTGACTTAGCATCTCATTCAAAAACAGCATCTCTGATAGTGTAGCACTGTTTTTTGTGTTCAAGTCTCTCCGGTGGGACTTGAACCCACAACCTTCTGGCTCAGATAGCTGAGCTCACAGCTACAAAAATGCCAACTTTTGTATTTTCAGTGAAGTTTTCTAAAAACAAGCTCCTACACCAAGGAACAAGTTTCATCTCTTGTTTTTATCATCGTTTGTCTTTTTCAGGCAGTGCTGACTGCTCCAGAGGCACTAGGGATGACTAATTGTATTGCTAGGCGATTGTAAGGACATTTAAGAGTCAGGTAGGGATTCAGTTCCCCTATGGACATGAATAAAACACTTGAGCTTTTTTATAGTAATTAAACAGCTTTGATGGTCAATCTTTCTCCTGATAGGGAACATTTATTGAATTCTGTTTTCCAGCTTGTCATGGTGGGATTTGAGTTTACAACCTCTTATTGATGTTCATTACAGAAGGGAATTCCTACCAGGGAATTGTGATCTTAAAAAAAAAGTCAACTCTTAGTATTTTTACAATAGTCTAGCAATACTATAATAACCATATTGCCTTATCTGCTGACCTGGATGCATCAAGGCTTTGTATGGCAACTCTCTGCCCAGAACCATAAGAAACTACAGAAAGTTGTGAACGTAAGCCAAACTTCCATCCATTGACTCCATCTACACTTCTCGCTGCCTCAGAAAGGCAGCCAGCATCATCAAAGGCCCCTCCCATCCCAATTACAATCTCTTACAACCTCTTCCATCAGGCAGAAGATACAAAAGCTTAAACACATGTACCAACAGGTTCAAGAACAGCTTCTTCGCCAATGTTGTTAGACTTCTGAATGGACCTCTCAAATTTCAAATTTTAAATTTAATGTTGATCTTGCTTTTTGTGCACCTTCTCTGCTGCTGTAATATTGTATTCCTCGCTCTGGTCAATCACCCTATGATGTTTGTATGGTGTGACCTGCCTGTACTGCATGCAAAACAAGACTTTTCACTGAACCTAGGTACATGGAACAATAATCAATCAAATCAAATCAAATCCCTTAAAATACAGAATATTGTAGACAGTCCATTGCACGGTGAGTGAGAAATGTAGCAGCCTCCTGGCTGCTAAAACACAGATTGCTAACTTGGCCCAATAGTAAGGGATGCTGGGTAGCAATACTTATCCTGGATAGACATATCCCAACAATTTATCCACCAAACAAAGGAGAGCCCAGACAGAAAGGCACCGGATCCTGCTACACAAAGAAACGAACAGGAACAAGCCATCCAAATGATTGTCACTGTTTCAAGTAAATCTCCTTGATTGGCCAGAATGATGGAAAGTTACAGAAAACCATCCAAAAAGGTATAAAAACAGGGTTCATCTGCAGACCAATCTCCCGTGGACCCTCTTGAACCTTCTGAAGAGACCAGCATGGCCAAAGGCAGAGATCTGCTGACTGTCCAGAGAGAGAACAGAAGAGAGAAAGAAGCTTTGCAGTCCCACAGAGACAGACAGAGAGACAGAGAGAGAGAGAGAGCAACTACGCAAATTACGAGAGACTCGGGGAGTATTGTAAGCTTAAGGGGTCGAAAAGGATTAGAAATAGTATTGTTTTGTAGTGAAACCTATTGTAACTTGTTTCCTAATAAAGTTGGGGCTGTTTTGCATTAATACTGGCTTGTGTTCATCATAATTTGACCATTTTGGTATTGTGGGACACCTGGGAAAAACTCATACATAACATTCTGGTTGGAGTTGTCGAACTTGTTTTAAGGAGGAACTAGACAACAGAACATGCATGGGGAAGTAGCAACAAGTGATACTGAGTGAAGGATAAGCATTGGCCGGAACACCAGGCAGGATTACCCTGCTCTTGTTTTGAATAGTATCAGGCAATCTTTTACAGTCACCTGAGAGGGCAGGTGGGGCCTCAGTTTAACATCTCGATTTGAAAGGCAACACCTCCGACAGTGGACAATGCTGAAGGCTCTGAAGTGGGTCTTGACCACGCAGCCTTGTGATGAAGAGACACATGAGCCAATGGGATGAAGAGTAATGAGACAGTTTTAGTTTTCCGTTTTCCACCTTTCCCTGAGAATTACACACATTGAAACAGTAGTTCAGTGAATCCATGATGAAATTGAGAGTGTTGGCACCATTGCAACTGAGAAAACAAGGTGCTGCAAGCATATAAGCGTTAATAGTTGGCATGTTTATCTGATCTGAGCTTGCTTTGTGAATGTAAGTTGTTTTCAGTTGAGACCTGTCTTTCAGGTGTTGAGGGTTAAGACGTTGTAGAGTTGAAAAGAATGAGAGACATGAAAATGCTTACAGAATGACTTCGTAAACAAAACTAGAAAGCAAATGTTCTTGAATACTTCTCACTTGAACAATAAATGACATTGCTTTGGGTATGGTGGAAATGATAAGTGCAACGAGAGTGAGTGATATGTACTTCAAGTCATTGTCATACAGTCTTGCAGCACAGAAACAGACCCTTTGGTCCAACCAGTCTGTGCCAAGCATAATCTCAAACGAAACTAGTCCCACCTGCCTGCTCCTGGCCCATATCCCTCCAAACCAATCTCCAGGGACTGCATCAGAAGGGGAAAATATTACATTAGCCCAAAGTCACATCTTGTTTTGTTGCCCACTGAGCTTTACATGCTGTCAGGTTTCCTCAGTGATGATTTGCTAATGTCTGCAACTTTCAGGGCTCAGTTGAGGAGGCTGCTCTCAAATCTACTTCAGCCAGAACATGAAGCAAACCTGCACATGCTGGTGTTATTCTGAACCGTGCGCTAGCTAAATAAATTAATCAGCCCCGAGTAGGACAATGCAGAGCACAAATTCGTGAATACAGCCTCTGGATCTGAAAGGAGGAGTAGGTTATACAACCTGATGCACTTCACCAGTGATCAACATCATTTGATATTCATGATTAAAGCAAAACTTAAATGTCACGTCATAACTATTTTGTCGATCTTTTTAATAACTGCCAACTGGATGTGCTTCTCCACAAACCTTAGTGTTTTAAAAACTTTGTAATTTAATAAACAAAAATAGAGTGTAGTAACAAGCAGCCATTCATAATTAAGGTTCGTGCCTTTAACACAACCACCCACTCAGCTTATTCAGTAGCTAATAATAGGTTTCTGACAAATCTAACCATAAAGGCATCTTTATGTATCATAACAAAAGCCATATTGAGCTATTTTTATAAATAAGCTGTGAGTTAGCCTCAGAATGCAAACCCACAGGAGTTTCACTAATGAACCAATCTTTTGTTTGATTTGAAAGTGTGGATCTGTGAATTCCCAAACAGGGTGGGAGTTCTAGGCCATTGCAGCTGAACATATCACCTTTCAGTCTGTCGCATGCTGTGTGATATAGCTGGATGAATACAGATTAGACTTGGATGCAAACCTCCAACAGTTGAATGCTTTGAGGCACCCAGTGTTTACATAAAATAATTGCGTGTGAGCATTGTGGCATGACTAGCATCTGTTGTCCATCCTGAAATATCCTTGAACTGAGTGGCTTGCTCGGTCATTTCAGAGTGTTAAGAGTCAACCTCATGGCTGTGGAGCTGGATGAACACAGCAGGCCAAGCAGCACCACAGGAGCAGGGAAGCTTGACGTTTTGGGCCTAGATCCTTCATCAGAAATGGAGGAGGGGAAGAGGGTTCTGAAATAAATAGGGAGAGAGGGGGAGGCGGATAGAAGTTGGATAGAGGAGAGGATAGGTGGAGAGGAGGCAGACAAATCTCTACTGGATGGAGCCAGTAAAGGTGAGTGTAGGTGGGGAGTTAGGGAGGTGATAGGTCAGTCCAGGGAGGACGGACAAGTCAAGGGGGCGGGATGAGGTTAGCAGATAGGAGATGGGGGTTGGGCTTGAGGTGGGAGGAGGGGATAGGTGAGAGGAAGAACAGGTTAGGGAGGCGGGGACAAGCTGGGCTGGTTTTGGGATGTGGTAGGGGGAGGGGAGATTTTGAAGCTTGTGAAATCCTCCGCTCCCTCCGCTCCAATCCCAAACTCATCATAAAACCCGCGGACAAGGGAGGCGCAGTTGTAGTATGGCGCACTGACCTCTGCATTGCTGAGGCCAGGCGCCAACTCTCCGACACCTCCTCCTACCGCCCCCTGGATCATGACCCCACCCCCAAGCACCAAACCATCATCTCCCAAACCATCCACAACCTCATCACCTCCCACCGCCTCCAACCTCATCGTTCCCCAACCCTGCAACGCCCGCTTCTATCTCCTTCCCAATATCCACAAACCCGAATGCCCTGGTCGACCCATTGTCTCCACCTGCTCCTGCCCCACCGAACTCATCTCCACCTACCTAGACTCCATTTTCACCCCCTTGGTCCAGGAACTCCCTACCTACGTCCGTGACACCACCCACGCCCTCCACCTCCTCCAGAACTTCCAATTCCCCGGTCCCCAACACCTCATTTTT
>JAHRHZ010000081.1:14687996-14709646 GCA_024137785.1 Ginglymostoma cirratum
CCATCCTCTATCCGCCTCCCCCTCTCTCCCTATTTATTTCAGAACCCACTTCCCCTCCTCCATTTCTGATGAAGGATCTAGGCCCGAAACGTCAAGCTTCCCTGCTCCTGTGGTGCTGCTTGGCCTGCTGTGTTCATCCCGCTCCACACCTTGTTATCTCGGATTCTCCAGCATCTGCAGTACCTATTATCTCATGGCTGTGGCTGTGAGTCACGAAGGCTAGACTCAGTAACAGGGAAATGTCGAAAATAGGAGCAGGAGTAGGCCATTCAGCCCTTCAAGTCTGCACTGCCATTCATTGTGACCATGACTGATCATCCAACTCAGTAGCCTGCTCCTCTTTTCCCCACACCTTTTGATGCTTTTAGCCACGAGTTCTACATCCAACCCCTTCTTGAAATCATACAATGTTTTGGCCTCAACCACTTTGTATGGTAGCGACTTCCACTGGCTCACCATTCTCTGGGTGGAGACATTTCTCCTCATCTCAGTCTTAAAAGGTTCACTGCACATCCTTCGAGTGTGATCCCTGATTCTGGACTCCCCCGTCATCAAGGACATCCTTCCTGCTTCTACCCTGTCTAGTCCTTTTAGAATTTTATATGCTTCTCTGAGAAGTGCATCCCCCCCCACCAACTTACTCATCTGAACTTCAGCAATTATGATCCTGACTGATTCAACTTCTCCTCATGCGTCAGCCCTGACATTCCAGGAATCAATTTGGTAAACCTTTGCTGCCGTCCTTCTATAGCAAGAACGTACCTCTTCAGATAAGGAGATGAAAACTGCCCACAGCGTTCCAGGAATGGTCTCACCACTGCCCTATATAATTGCAGCAAGACATCCCTGCTCCTGTATTTGAATCCTCTTTCTATGGAGACCAACATACCATTTGCCTCCTTCACCTGCATGCTTACCTTCAGCAACACCCTGGTCTTGTTGCATATTCAGCTCTCCCAATTTGTAACCATTCAGATAACAATCTGCCTTCCTGTTTTTTGCTCCCACAGTGATTATCCTCACATTTATCCCCATTATTACTGCATCAGCCATGCATTTGCCCACTCACTCAGTTTATCCACGTAGCTAACACTGAAATCTTCTCTGTTCTTCCCTTGTCTCAGTTCGAGGTCAGCTGGGGTTCAGAGGATAGTACTCTCATCCTGATTCAGAACGTTGTGAGTCCAAACCTGACTCCAGAGCTTTGAGCACAAATCTAAGTTAGTGCTATATTGCAGTCACCGATAAGAGATGCCAATCACAAATTCCAAGGCACTATTCTGAAGAAGTCTTAGAGCCAGTCCAGCACCTAGTGACACATGAGGCATGTCAAGTGCATCTTCCTGCAGTTTATTTTTCCTGGGGCAGGTCACCAGCATCCGTAGCTTGAAGGGCTCTATTCTTCATCAAGCACAGTTGTCCTACTCTCCCTGCCTGCCACGGGATGTACAGGTTCATAAATAATCCAATTAGCTACATTATTAATTCATCTTTCTTTGCTTCAAGTCCTAAAATTGAACTTCCCCATAAAGTCTCAACAGTGTGAAAGCAGGCCATTTGGCTAATCAAATCCACACTGACCCTTGGAACAACCTCCTACCTAGACCCTCCACAATCCCAGTATTTCCAGTGGCTAATCCACCTAGCTTGCACATCCCTGACACTATGGGGCACCAAGAGGAAACCCACCCATCACAGGGAGAACATGCAAACTCCACACAGACAGTTGCCCAAGGCTGGAATTGAACCTGGGTCCCTGGTGCTGGGAGGCAGCAGTGCTAACCGCTGAGCCACCGAGCCACCATGCTATCTGAGCTTGAACCCAGAGTTTCTGGCTCAGAAACACGGACACTAGCAACTGGATCGTGAGAGCTGCAAATATTCTGAAGAAGAATTTGGGAGTTATTTCTGGTGCCCTGACCAATATTTATCTCTCAGCGAATGAGGTGACATTTTGAGGTATTAGTTCACTGTTGTAATGTAGGAAGTGTGGCTGCCAGCAATCTCCCACAGACAGCGATGTGCTCATGACCAGATAACCTGTTTTTAATAATGAAGGACAAATATCAGCCAGACCCATTAATCTAGTCAGTTGAGTGTCTGACAGAATTTGCTGCTACGAGTAGCTCTTCACTGCCAGTACGACTGGCAGCAGTTACAGCGAGCACGGATTGGGAATTATATCACATTACCTTCTGCTTGAACTGTGCCAAAGTCTGCTTCATCTGCAGAAACTCTTCACAAGTGACCGAACAAGTGCCAGCACTCATCAGGTGATCGGATTTAATCGCACTGCTGTCTGAAAGAGGGAGGAACTGTGAATATCTTCTTTAGTTAATCAGTTCATGACTCCAGTGTTGAAGCTCTGAGATCTTTTAATCTGGAAATCTGGCTTAGCAATGTACTTAAAAAAAAACACCACACAACAGAGGAATAGGAATGTACATGCTCCTTGGCCGTCTATCCCATAATTTCTCATCCATACGTCACCCCTCACCGTAACGACCCACCATCCCCAGCCATGCTATCTGGGAGAAATGTCACAGTAAGAAGGAAGTAAAGTGTGAGTTAACCTTAAGTTGAACTGGTTGGCATGGTGGCTCAGCTATTAGCACTGCTGCCTCATAACACCAAGGACCCAGGTTCAATTTTAGCCTTAGGCGACTTTCTGTATGGCTTGTGCATGTTCTCTGTGTGGGTTCCCTCTGGGTGCCCTGGTTTCCTCCCACAGTCCAAAGATGTGCAGGCCAGGTGGATTAGCCATGGGAAATGCAGGGTTACATGGACCAGGTAGGGGGTGGTTCTGGGTGAGCTGCTCTTCACAAGGCCAGTGTGGACTCAATGGGCCAAATGGCCTGTGTGCTCTGTCCTTACAAGACCACTGAGTTCAATGGTTGCATTGTCTAAGATCAGTATGAGATAAATTATGATTTAATGGGGGGAGGGAATTGTGTTTTATAGTTAGAAAATGCTTTAGAAATCCTGAGCTCCCTATCATAAGGACAGGAAGAGTCCATTCAGTACCCCCGAGGCTATCAGATGTAGGAGGATCCTGGCTGATTGTATCATAACTCATTCTATCCTATCTTGGTTTCGTGACTATTACGACCCTTGTTGAACAAAACTACATCATTCTCAATGTTGACACTGCCAATGACAATGGACAAATTGAGGAGCTCAAGACATGTAATAGGGCTGCTGACAAATTTTTACATGGGGATGAAGTTGCTGAAACCACAAGAGAACTTGCTGCATCAATTTTTTCCGCATTTCTGATTGCCTGGTTCTGTACATGGTCAAGCCAGGTTCACAGGGGTCAATGATCATTTGGAACACAGGCTGGATTACCACATTAAGCCAATAACTGGTCTAGAGCCACACTGTGCCAATTTAACATCCAAATGAATTTCCCAATTACATTTTATATTTAGTTTTTACTCAATTAAAATTGACTTTTGGGAGATTATAAAAATGTCTAGTAGTGAATACCACCAGATTTTCGTATCCAGACTTGACCTGTAAAAGGAGATGGTGCACCACCTCTGGAGAAATTAGAAATAGCAAGTGTTATCAATGGAGGCAGAAAGAATACAATAGAAAAGAGGTCATGCTAAACTATTATATGTGACCGGTTAGATCTCACCTGGAGTATTATACACAGTTTTGGGTGCTCTGTTTAGGAAGGTTGACCTGGCGAGGGTGCAGAAGAGATTTAGCTGAACAGAGAAGCTGGGATTATTCTCCTTGGAGAAGCTTAAGGTCAGAATTAATATAGGTGTTCAAAATAATGAGGGCTTTTGATAAGGTAAATAGATTATGGCCCAGTGATAGTGTCCTTGCCTGTAAACCAGAAAGCCTGGGTTCAAGTCCTACTTGCTTTGGAAGTGTGTCATAATGTGTCTGATAAAACATGTGGTCGATAAAACATACCTGTGTCTACAGAGTCCATTTTAAAAAAAATTGGTCTGTTGTGGTAGTGTCCCTGTCTCTAAGCCAGGACACTTGGGTTCGGGTCCTGCACCAGACATGTATCATACTGTATCTAATTAAACAGGTAGATTAAAAATATTCATAAAGTAAATGGGGAGAAACTGTTTCCCGTGGCAACAGAGTTGGTTAGCAGAGAATATAGATTTAAAGTAATTGCAGAAAGAAGGGAAGATGAGAAATTTTTTTAACATGGCAACTTTACTTTTATGTTCTGGAATAAGTGATTAATGGTAACCTTCAAAAGGGAACTGGAAACATACATGGGAGTGCAGGAGGTTGAGAGGTGATCTTATAGAAGTTTATAAAATAATGAGAGGTATAGATAGGGTTAACGGTAGTTGTCTTTTCCTTAGGATGGGAGATTTCAAGATTAGGAGGCACATTTTTAACGTGAGAGGAAAGTGTTTTTAAAAAAGATATGAGGGGCAAAGTCCTGAGGAAGTGGTGGATGTGGCTACAGTTACAACATTTAAAAGACATTTACCTAAGTATATGAATAGGAAAGCTTTAAGCTTTAAGAATTAGAGAGGACAATGATTTAATCACCAATATTAATGATTTGAAATTGAGCAAAATCTTTAAACACCCTCGCGGTGTCACGGACCAGGGTTCAATTCCACCCTCGGGCGACTGTCTGTGTGGAGTTTGCACATTCTCCCCGTGTCTGTGTGGGTTTCCTCCGGGTGCTCCAGTTTCCTCCCACAGTCCAAAGGTGGATTGGCCATGCTAAATAGCCCATAATATCTAGGGATGTGTGGGCTAGTTGGATTAGCCATGGGAAATGCAGGGTTACAGGGATAGGGTAGGAGTCTGGGTCAGGGTAGGATGCTCTTCAGAGGGTCAGTGTGGACTCGATGGGCTGACTGGCCTGCTTCCACACTGTCGGGATTCTGTGATTCTATAATTGATTGGACCGACATGCTGTTTTACAGTGTCCAGCAGATCAGTAATAAAGAACCTTCTCTCTTACCATTAAAACCTCTGAGACAGGACTTGCCATCAGCACTCAAGTAAAATCCTTCTTGACACTCGCAAATGTAGCTTCCGAGCGTGTTAATGCATTTGTGATCGCACAGCGTGTCATTATTGACCAAACACTCGTCTATGTCTGCGGAGAGCAGAAACAAGTCCATGTCACTGGTTTAAAATCAGGAGGCATTCACCAACACAAGAACAATGATTAATTAAGTGTGACAGTATTTTAAAACAATGGCCTCGAGTTTGCATAGATTTGCACCAAAACTAGGAACAGTGTAATACCAAATGTAACACTAAATGCCTGCTACAAAATGATTGAGGAACTTGAGGTTGGACAGACAGGCGCCTGATCTTATATGGAAGTTAATTGGAGCAGTGTACGGCTACTAATATTTGAAGTTTCATCGAACCATCTTTTCATTCAAAAAGCAATTTCCATAAGGATGTCCTGTCTTATTCATAAAACGTACCCTTTCTATAGTCTGATACCCACATCCTACCTGGCACCTGTTGACCCATTGCTCCTGTGCTCACTGATCCATATGGGCAACGGCTTTGGCAATGCCTTGATTTTAAAAATTCTTATCCTTGTTTTTAATTTTCTCCACGGCATCACTCCTGTCCATCTCTATAGTCTCCACCAATGTTGCAAACATTTGAGATTTCTGCACATATCACATCCTGACATCTTGCCCATCCTTAAAGTGATGGTTTTTGCAATGGCTTCTGTATTATCACCTGATGTCCCATTAAAAGCTCAACATGCAAAATCAGTCAAATAGCTGGATGTTATCATCCAAAAGCCACAAACTCTCTACACTGTAGCAGGATGTGCCTGGAGATTGTACTGTACATATTAGTTTAGCTGTAATAAAACCCACCAGAAATCTTTAAATAAACAAAATGCACATCTCTTCTGTGTTACATTCAAGTGACACAAAATTTTTATTGCAATGGCCATGTCTTCAGCTACCTGTGGCAAATGTTCTGAAATCCTTTCCTAAACCTTTCCACTTTCTTACATCTCCCCTCCTTTAAAACACCTTGACAAGCTTTTGTCACCTGTCTTGACATCTCCCTATATGGGTCAATGACAGTTTTTGTACAGTTACACTCCTTTGATGTGCATGTAAATTAATGGCTACATATAAAAGTTCATTGTTGTTGGCCTTTAAAAAGGGTGCTTACCTAAGGATTAACAATGACTATTCTTGCTGAATTTGGTGTACAAGGCACTATATATTTTTACTCGTCAAAATAATAGCTATTTCAGGGCCCAAGCAAGAACCCATGACCAGAAACACAGAATTTCCTAGGTGGGCAATCATACTTGTTAGTAATTTTTTGTTCTGATTCTCAGGTGGGATGTGTGTGTCTCTGGCTGGGCCAGCAATTGTTACCCATTCCTAATTGCCCGGAGTGCAGTTAAGTCTCCATCACATTGCTGTGGGTCTGGAGTTACATGTAGTGAGGCCAACAGATTTCCTTAGTGAACCAGATGGGTTTTTCCTAACAATTAACAATAGTTTCATGGTTATCATTAGACTCTTAATTCCAGATTCTTTATTGAATTTAAATTCCACCATCTGTGGCAGAATTTGAACTTGCAACCCCAGAACATTAGCTGAGTTTCCTGAGTTAACAGTCTATCAATAATACCACTAGGCCATTGCCTCCCCAGGCAATGGATAGCTGTTTTACTTATATTCCTAGGGTTTAGTCAATCAACAAATACCAGCACTAATACAAAAACAAAAATGAGGAAAGGTCGAGGCTGGCAGATCGTGCAGAATGGAGAAAATCAAATGATCCAAGTCATTGATATAATTGTAGAAGTTTGAAGTCCCAGCACAGATCCCTGTAGGACTCCATCCTGCCAATCAGGAAACTCTGTTTTTTGCCAGGTTGCCAATTTTCAATCTGTACTAACATGTTACCCACTACACCATGAGCTTTTACTTTTCACAATCACCTTTGGAAAATCAAGGTACATTACCTCTCCTCTTTATCCATATGTTATTCTTTCAAGGAAGTTTAAATTATTGATTAAACATGATACCATGCTGACTTTTCCTGACTGTATTGCATTTTTCTAAGTCTGCACTTTAATGATTGATTTTAACACCTAGCCCACAAAAGGCTTCAAGCTGATTGGCCTGTAGTTTCCTGTTATCTGTTTTCTTTGCTTCTTGAATAGAGGAGTTATCTTTGCTAATGTTCAGTCAGGAATTCTGGCAAAATAACATCAACTCATTTACTACCTCATTAGCAACCTCCTGTATGACCCTAGCATGAAGTCCATGAGGACCTGGAGACTCAATAGTCCGCAGCTCCATCGGTTTGCTTTGTGCCATTTCCCTAGCGATTGTAATTTCACCAAGTTCCTCTCTCCCTTCCACCTCCTGATTTACCGCTGTTACTGAAATATGTTTTGTATTCTCTATAGCGAAGAGAGAAGCAAAATATTTATTCATGTAGTTAACAAATTCTTTATTATCTATTAACTCTCCACTTTCATTGTGTAGAAGACCAACACTCACATTATTTACTCTTTTCCCTTTCACATACCTTTAAAAACTCTTGCTTTTACATTCTGAGCTAGGTTCCTCTCATACTCTAATTTCTTCTTACTGATTAACCTTATTGTCATTCTCTGCTGTCCTCTGCACTCAAAACAATCATCTGACCTGCCATTCTTCTTCGCTCAGTTATATGTCTTTTCCCTAAGTCTGATGCTTTCCTGAACTTCTCTAGTTGGTGGGTCCTCCCTTTAGAATTTTCCTTTATAGCAAGAATATACTTATTCTGTGTATTCTCAAAATATCCTCTTAAATGTCTGCCACTGTATCTCTGTTGACCTAACCCCCAGCTTAGTATACCACCTCACTTCAGCTATCTCAGCTTATTGGCCACAGGGTTGCCTTTAAGGTTAAAATACTAATCCTGGATCCAATCTTCTCTCTTTTAAATTGGATGTAAAATTCAATCATAATATGGCTGCCATGACTTAAGGGTGTTTTGGCCTGGAGGTCAGTAATTAATTCTTTCATATTACCCGGTCTAATGTGCTGAGCGGTTGGTTCAATAATGTGCTGCTCTAAGGATCTATCTCAAAAACATTCTCCTCATCCAGGCTATTACTGTCAATCTGATTTTTCCAGTTAATATGTAGATTAAGAATGCCCATGAATATTATCACAACTACCCAATATTTCTTACTTTATACTTTATCCCACATGGTGGCTACTGTTAAGGGGACTGTAGACCATTCCCATTAGTAACGTACTTCCCCTATTATCTCCATCCAAACTGATTCTACACCCAGATTGCCTAAACAAAGGTAATCTCCTTACACAGAGGCCACATACATTGAGTCCTGTCCTTTACTAGAGCGATTCTATGAGAATATGTAGCATCTCAGGTAAGAAAAGTACAATGGGGCACAGTATCTCAATGAAGAGACTGTAGATTAGCAGTGCATTTTAATAAAATCCACATTCTTACCTAAGCAGTAGGGCGTCTGATGATTTCTGTGTCGCTCTCGATCAAAGCGATATCCAGGGTAACATGTACACACAACTCGTCCAAAATTATCAGTGCATTGCTGTTCACAAGGTGAGCCAGCACAGACATCAGCATCTGGAGATAAAGAAAATGCTAAGTCAACAATGCAAGGTCTTTAATACTTCATCAATGTTTTGCCAATAAAGTCAAAATCTATTTTGCATTGAGACATGCCAATGTACATAAAGCAAAGTCTGAGACAGCCGAGTGGATAAATCTAATGGTCATGGTGGAATAAAGTTTGGGTTTTGATGTGAATGGACTATAGAATGACAGTTGAAGGAAGATTGTTGAAGTTCTGAGACCATGGGAATGAGTTTGTTAAAATACAAGATGACCACTGTGGTTTCATTTTAAAAGAGAGAGGCAATGTGGAATGAGTGAAGACTCATAGACTCCCTACAATGTGGAAACAGGCTGTTCAGCCCAACAAGTCCACACTGACTCTCTGAACAGCACTCTACCCAAACTCACCGTTTCCTTGTGTTTCCCATTTAGCATGGTCAGTCCACCTAACCTGCACATCTTTGGGGCCAGCCTGTGCAGACATGGGGAGAATATGCAAATGCCACACAGTCACCCAAGGCTGAGATTGAACCTGGGTCCCTGGAGCTGTGAGGCAGCAGTACTAACCACTAAGCCACCATAACACCCCAGCTTGGGAGAAACTTGGGGGAATCAGGCAAACATGGAATTTGCTACCAGATGGTGTATTGCAGTGATCAGGAACAGAACTGAACCAGTTCTGAGGAAGGGTCACCGGACCCGAAACGTTAACTCTGTTTTCTCCTTCACAGATACTGCCAGACCTGCTGAGCTTTTCCAGCAACTTTGTTTTTGTTCCTGATTTACAGCATCCACAGTTCTTTTGGTTTTTATTTAGTATGACTCTTATTTGGAACAGAGAACAGTTTGGAACAGTTAGGCTGGAAATGCGCCATCCTGAGGTGGTGCTTTGCTGATGCCAAGCCCTGGTGATAGAAGGTGCCAGCAATCATTGCCCACTGAGTGTGCCCAGAGATGTTGGAGAATGCTAGCTAAGCCTGGAGAAGGTAAAGGGCGAGCTGAGCTGCCACACACCAAGGTTTGACTTTCATATTGGGAACCGGAACTGTCTAGTTTCTCACCTGTACCTAGGAAGACAGCAGACTGAATATCAATATGGTGAGGTTAGATGTTAATAGATGCAAATAGGCCTCCCCACTGCTCACTAGCAAGACTGTCATCCAGCTGTTAAAACCGTGGAGTGGAAAATCAGAATTTTCTCCTTGACCTTGACAATGACAATTCCATTTTGCATTCTCGCTACATTTTCCCAAGCGACTTGCGATTGCCCAGGTCGCTCAGGGGCCTGGGGATGTCTCGGCTCATTGTGTCCTTCTAAGAACCAAAGCAGCTTCCGCACAAAGTTCTCTTCCCTCATCCCTCCCAAGGTCCCCACCCTCACCGCTTGAGTAAAGTCTACTCGCAAACAAGGGGGTGAGAAGTTTGCGGATAAAAGCAAAGGAAAACTGACTATAATGGTGAGAGTAAAGCTGAAATGGAAAGAGGTCAGGACGACGAGGCAGGAGCTGAAATGAGAACTGTACAAATAGCAGATAATTTATGACAGTTCATGAATGGAAAATGCTGTTTGTTAAACTGGATGTCCTTGTTTCCAGCAGTACACTGGAAGCGTTCCATCAACTTGTATTCTGCCAGAAGGCACATTAGCGTGTGAAACTTCAAGCTGTCTTCCTGGGCCTGTCATGCAATTAAATGATTGCATAATACATGGGTTTACATTGTTAATAGGTAAAGGCAAGGATTCGTCAGTATTGACATATTGTAAACTCTGTTAACCTAATGATCTTTCGCTTCCCCTCCTCCCCTCTTGTTTCTTCTAAATTGCATGAAATGTAAACCCATTCTGTCGTCTCAGTGCCAGCTGTAAACTTTACTTTAGTAAATCCAAACAATCCGGCAGCCTTGCTGTGTGTGAGGACTCACTTAACACCTCAACGCTTGCATGCTTCAGCCGCGGGAGTGGTCGAAACCACTTGTGTTTGGTGAATTCCATTGATTCTCAGCTGAGCTGCTAAGTAGGTGGATGCTGTGGTGATGGAAGGGCCTTGTTCATGTCCAATCTATCTACCCATTTACACTTACCCAGTCAATGTAGGCATAGCACTCGACATAATACTGTGCATGGAGGATAACTTTGAAACCCATGATCACCTAGAAACAGCAGAAACATGGGAGTACCATCTTCTCCAAGGTCCCCTTCAAGCCAATCACCATCCTGACTTGGAAATATATCACTGTTCCTTCAGTGTCACTGGGTCTAAATCCTGGAATTCCCTCAGTAATGGCATTGTGGGTCAACCTACAGCACATGGACTGCAATAATTCAAGACAGTATCTAACTACCATCTTCTCAAGGACAAGTAGGTACAGGCAATAAATGCTGGGCCGCATCCCTTGAATGATTGGATGGATTTTGTACATGTGCAGCGCCATCCATAGCAAAGGAATTCAAAAGATATTGGCTCCTCATCTGTACTACAGTTGCAATGTCACAGGATTTGGTTGCAACTTGGAAACTCAAGGCAAAATCCAAATCTCTATTAATATTTCAATCGATGTTCCTTGTGGAGTGAATCTTTGGCTCTGTCCCCTTTGCTGGCAGTAGCTTGGGTGAAGGTATCATGAAGGTTGTGGGTTCAGAACGTCAGTGGGAGATCGATAGAATCCAGTTTGACACTCCGAGACACAGCTGAAGGAGTGCTGCTCTGCACATGCAATGTTAAATCAAGACCCACAGGTGGAGATTGATTTGAAGAACAACTGAGTTTTTGCCATTATTCATCTCCCCACCAGTATTATCAAGGGAGACTACCTGGTCATTTATCACGTTCATCTTTAGAGGATCTTGCTGTGAGCAAGTTGTCTGCCATGTTTTCTCCATTGCAACAGTGGACACGCTTCGAAAGTGCTTGTTAACTACAGAAGATTTGAAAAGTCCTGACATGGTGAGATCAAATCCAAGTCCTTCTTTCTGTGAGGTACAGTTGACCAGAAAAAATTCCTTTGTCACACAACTCAAGCCAATTCACTGACAATAGGAGATTTTTGTTTGGGGAACTCGGTCGAGATATGGATAAGGTTGTGTAAATGTAAGGGTCAATGTAAGGGCAAACATACAAACTCATTTAGCATGTTGCAGTTCTGTCAGGCAGGTCTCTAATAACTTGGAGATGGACATTTAAGAACACAATGGAGATCACTCAAAAAAAGATGTGACAACTTAGCAGTGAGCTCATAAAGTGTTCTGTTCATTTTTTTAGAGTGTTCTGTTCAGACCTGTCTGACTCACTGGTTTTCCAACCTGTATTTCAGTTCTGACGAATGGTTTTAACAATAAATACAGTTTCCTGACTGTTGAAAAATAGAACAAGTGTCAGAATCAGATCACAGTTCCACACGATGACAACAATATGCATGATACCAATTCCCCTGGGAGATGCTATCAGAACAGCTTCTGCCTCATTTATCAGTCACTAGTTATGTGCTGGAAACCAACTTGTTCTCTCGCGAATTAAACTTTCCTTGTCTTTACGGCGATAATGTGGGAGAGAGAGGCGTAATGGTAATGTCACTGCGCTAGCAAACCAGGGATCCAGGCTAAAGCTTTAGCGTCATGACTTCACATCATGGTAGCTGGTGAAATTAAAGTTAAATGAATAAATCTACAATGTAATTCCAGTAAGGAAAATACCATTGATGGTTAAAAATCCATCTGTTTTCCAACTGCTGTTTCAGGAAGGAAGTCTGCCTACATGTGAATCGAGAACCACAGTCATGTGGTTGACTCTTAACTACAGACTCAGTTCAGGGCAATAGATGCTGGTGATGGCTATATCTCATGAAAGCCTAGAAAGAACAAAATTACTCCTCTTTCAGTGTTTGCAGTACAGAAACAGGTCATTACACCAAACAGGTCCCAAAACATTAACTTTATTTTCTCCTTCACAGATGCTGCCAGACCTGCTGAGCTTTTCCAGCAACTTTGTTTTTGTTGCAAGAGTCATATTAAGCTCAAAACGTTAACTCTGTTTTGCTCTGTACAGCAATGAGTCATAAATTCATGCAGCGTGGAGGCAGACCCTTCAATCCAACTAGTCCACGTCGACCATGTCTCTAAGCTAAACTAGACCCCACTTGCCTGCATTTGGCCCATTTCCCTCCAAACCTTTCATATTCATGTACTTAAACAAATGTCTGTTAAACATCATAACTAAACCTGCATTGACTACTTCCTCTGGAAGTTCATTCCACACACAAACCACTTTCTGTGTAAAAAGGTTGCTCCTCATGTCCTTTTTAAATCTTTCTCCTCTCTCCTTAAAAATATGCCCCCTGGCTTTGACTCCCGCACCTTAGGGAAAAGACTTTTGCCATTCACCTTATCTGTGCCGCTCATGATTTTATGAACCTCTATAAGGTCACCTCTCAACCTCCTACGCTCCAGTGAATAAAGTCCCAGACTATCCAGCCTACTTTTATAACTCAAACCGCACCCCCTCCATTCCCAGAAACATAGGGATAAATCTTTTCTGAACACTCTGCTATTTAATGATATCCTCCTGTAACAGGTTGACCAGAACTGCACATAGTATTCCAGAACAGGCCTCACAGACATCCTGTACAACCTTATCATGATGTCCCAACTCCTGTACTCAAAAGGTCTGAGCAACGAAGGCAAGCTTGCTAAGCACCTTCTTAACCACCCTGTGATGCAGATTTCCCAGAACTGTGTCCCTGGACCCCTAGGTCTATCTGTTCTACAACACCACTCAGGGTCCCACCATGAATTGTATAAGTCCTACCCTTGTTTGTTTTTCCAAAATTTAACACCTTGCATTTATCCAAATTAAACTCCATCTGTCCATTGATGCAATCGATCAAGATCTCTTTGTAATCTCAGATAACCTTCTTCACTGTCCACCATACCACTAATCTTGGTGGCATCTGCAAAATAACCAACCATGCCTCTTATATTCTCATCTAAATTGTTTATATAAATGACAAACAAAAGTGAATCCAGTACTGATCCCCATGGAACACAGCTGGTTACAGGCCTCCAGAGCAAAAAAGCAACCTTCCACCACCACCCTCTGCCTCCTACCATCAAACCAATTTTGTATCCAATTGGCAAGTTCACCCTGAATCCTACATGATCTAACTTTACTAATTAGTCTACCATATAGAACCTTGTCAAAGGCTTTACTAAAGTCCAAGTAAACAACATCAACCAGTCTGCCCTCATCAATCTTTTTGGTTACTTCCTCAAAAAACTCAATCAAGTTTGTGAGGCATGATTTCCCTCACACAAAACCATGCTCAATGTCCCTAATCATTCCTGCCTCTCCAAATGCATGTAAATCCTAATTTCACAAATTACCTACCACCGATGTGAGACTCACAGATCTGTAGTTCCCAGGCTTGTCCTTACATCCCTTCTTAAACAAAGGCACAACATTAGCCAGCTTCCAATCCTCCAGCTACCTCACCCGTAGTTATAGATGATACAAATATTTCCGTTAGGGCCCTTGCAATTTCCTCCTTAGCTTTCCACAACATCTTGGGAAACACGTGATAAGGTCCTGGAGATTTATCCACCTTTATAGAATGTAGAACATAGAACAGTACGGCACAGTACAGGCCCTTTGGCCCACGATGTTGTGCTGAACTTTTACCCTAAACCTAAGGTCTATCTGACCTCCACCCCTACCTTATACTATCATCCATATGTCTATCTAATAGCCACTTAAGTGCCACTAATGAGGCCGACTCCACTACCCTCTCTGGCAATGCATTCCATGCCCCTACCACTCTCTGAGTAAAGAACCTACCTCTGACATCTCCCCTATATCTACCTCCACTCACTTTAAAACTCTGCCCCCTCATAATAGCTACCTCCACCCTAGGAAAAAGTCTCTGGCTGTCCACTCTATCTATACCTCTGATCATTTTGTGTACCTCTATCAAGTCACCTCTCATCCTTCATCATTCTAAACAGAAAATCCCTAGCTCTCTCAACCTTTCCTCGTAAGACCTTCCCTCCATTCCAGGCAACATCCTTGTAAATCTCCTCTGCACCTTTTCCAACACTTCCACATCTTTCCTGTAATGAGGCGACCAGAACTGGACACAATACTCCAGATGTGGTCGAATCAGGGTTTTGTATAGCTGGAGCATAACTTCATGGCTCTTGAACTCAATCCCTCTATTAATGAGAGCTAACACGCCATATGCCTTCTTAACAACTCTATCCACCTGGGTGGCAGCTTTCAGGGAACTGTGGACATGAACCCCAAGATCCCTCTGCTCCTCCATACTGCCAAGAATCTTTCCGTTAACGCTGTATTCTGCTTTCAAGTTGTTCCTTCCAAAAGGAATCACCTCACACTTTTCAGGGTTAAACTCCATCTGCCACTGTTTTCTAAGATCTCCAGAAATTCGTCTCTGTACTGTGAACTGTATACAAAACATCAATATTTATTTCCCTGAGTTCTCTAGCCTCCATTTCTTTCTCCACAGTAAATTTCTGGCAGTAAAAAAGATATGAGATAACAAGGTGTAGAGCTGGATGATCACAGCAGGCCAAGCAACATCAGAGGAGCAGGAAAGCTGACGTTTCGGGTCGAGACACTTCTTCAGACGAAACGTCAGCTTTCCTGCTCCTCTGATGCTGCTTGGCCTGCTGTGTTCATCCAGTTCTACACCTTGTTATCTCAGATTCTCCAGCACCTGCAGTTCCTACTATCTCAGTAAAAAAGATCTGCTGAGTTTCTCAAGCACTTTCTGTTTTTTTATTTTATATCTCCAGCATGTGCATTACTTTGATTTTAAATCAATTTAATCAAATTATTTCCAATTCAGCAGCTCAAGCTGGCTGTGGAGGCCAGTTCATTGAATGTGTTTATGACCAAGATACATAGTTTCTTCATGAGTAAGGGGATTGAAGGTTACAGGGAGAAGGCAGGAGAATGGGATTGGGAAACATGTCAGCCATGTTTGAATGGTGGAGCAGACTCGATGGGCTGAATGGTCTAATTCTACTCTGATATCTTATGTTCCTATGGTCTAAGCACTTTTAATGGCCTTCTCAACTCCTCTTCCAAGATTTGAGTACCTATATTCCAAAGCCTGTTTGTTCCTTTGCACCAATAAAGCTAATGGTTCTCAATCTTTCTCACCAACAGACCCCTTGGCTAGGGTAAAAAGACGCTGCGGACTACTGACCAGTATTATTTCACGCTATTTTTGTTCACATCCACAAAAATACTCCAAAGAGTGAACAAAAAGAATGGTGCTCCTTTTGATGATACGTTAGTGGGTTCATGTCTGTCTGCAAGTAGGAGAGCTCTGGTCACAAAACAAACCAAAGCAGAATTTGCAGGAGCAATTCAGGTCTGGGAGCATCTGCGGAGGGAGAAACCAAGCTAACATTTCAAGTCCTTGTTAGAATTGAGTTTCAGTCTCATGATGGCCTCCAGGTTCCTCTTCCTTGTTTCCAGCCCTGCAGGTGTTGAAAATCTGATTGCGCTATTGTGTGTGGAAACAGTACCAGAAATCTGGAATTCTTGCTTGAACCTATGATTGGTTGTGCCATGAAAGCAGAAGCTGTTCTGCTTGTGTGACATCAAGCGAGCTGTGGAGATGAGATTCTGTCCTGGCAAAGTGTTTGTGCATCAGTGACTTACATTTTGGTTCAGCCCACAGACCGAAAGAAAAACTCTTGGTAACCACCAATGGTCCACACTCTGAGAACCACTGCTTTAGTCTGGTCTGTTCTTTGGGCACTTGCTCATACTTGATGCAGAATTTTATCAACTCCCTCATTTCTTGGCCCTCAGGACCAGACGTCTTGACTTCCCATTGGATAACGAGTGTTCTCCATTCCTCCTACCTATTCCAATCAAATCAACATTCATTAAAGTGAAACTTAGTTCATAAACTAACTTCTGAAAGGTGCAGAGCATGTTTATCAAAGACCAGAGGTACTATTCCATTCGACAACCAAATGGTAGACAACCAAAGTTGACCTTGTAGGTGCTGCAGTAATTATGCCAATGGATGTGTTACCCCTTCCCTTGGACTACATTATCACTGCATCATAGTTGAAGATTAATGGGTCTGGACTTTCACAAGATAAGTTTCCAAGATTATATCACAATGCAGCATAGTGATGGAACACCACATTGTAAGGTTTTGTGTAAGCTATAATTCTAAATCAAGGTAACTCACCTAATGATTGTTAAAGAATACAGCCCCAGCTTCCATTTACCAAGTATTTTATGCAGCCAGCAACATCGCAGATGTGTTTCCATCATCGAATCTGATGTCTTAAGTTATGTCTCAAAATAATTCAATACAATAACACTTTTACAGACTGATTCATTATGTATATTGTGTATATATTATTAATAGATTATCAATTCTTGATTTGTAGTAATTTCATCCGAAAGGGCAAAAGCTGTGTTTTCAAGGTTCACCTCAGAGACTTGAACACAAATATCTGGTGAAGTACTGAGAGAAAATGCAGCATAGGTGACGTGTTGTCTTTCAGAAGGGACATAAAAATTATGCATTGACTGTCCTCTGATGTGAATTTTTTTTATTCATTCCACAGGACGAGGGTGTCCCTGGCTAGGCCAACATTTATTGACCATTCCTAATTGCCCAGAAGGCTGTTAACAGTCAACCACATTGCTGTGTGTCTGGAGTCACATGTAGGGCAGGCCAGGTAAGGATGGCAGTTTCCTTCCCTAAAGGACATTAGTTTTTTCTGACAATTGACAATGGATTAAACTAAACAAACAAAGAACAATACAGCACAGGAAGAAGCCCTTTGGCCCTCCAAGCCTGTGCCAACACATTTTCATACTAAAACTGCCTTCACTTACAGGATCTGTATCCCTCTTTTGTCTTCCTGCCATCTGCCATGGTGGGATTTGAACCCAGGTCCCCAGAACATTATGTTGGTCTCTGGATTAACAGTCAAGCATTAATACCACTGGGCCATCGCCTCACATTATACATGAAAGACATGGCACTATGTTAAAGATGAGCAGCGAAGTTCTCCCCAGCATCCTGGCTAACATTTAAACCTCAATCAACGTCATTCATGACAGTTTTTGGAGGCTTGCTGTACACAAATTAGCTGCCTTTTTAACCCTTTGTGGGGTTGGGCATCACTGACAAGGCCAGCATTTATTGCCAATCCCTAATTGCTCTTAAAACCCAGCAGCTTGCTGGGCTATTTCAGAGGGCAGTGTCAACACATTGTAGAAAGTCTGGAGTCACATGTAAATCAGACCCGGTAAAGACGGGAGATTTCCTTCCCTAATGAGCATTAATGAACCTTTTTCTCGTTTGTGGGATGTGGGCATTTCTGCCTGGGCCCCGCATTTCTTGCCCATCCCTAGTAGCCCTTGAGAAGGTGGTGATGAGCTGCCTTTTTGAACCACTGCAGTCCACCTGCTGTGGGTTGACTCATAATGCTTTTAGGGAGGGAATTCCACCATTTTGACCCAGCAACAGTGAAGGAATGGCAATATATTTCCAAGTCAGAATGGTGAGTGGCTTGGAGGGGAACTTGGAGGTGGCGGTGTTCCTAGATGGGTTTTTACAACAATCAATGACAGTATCATGGTCATAATGACTGAGATTACTTCTCAATTCCAGAATTATTGGTTGAGTTTAAATTCCACCTGCTGTTCAAAGCATTAGCCCAGGAATCTGGATTACTCATCCATGGCATAACTGCTGCTCCACCATCTCTGCCTCTTCCGCATTAATGTTTCCTCCATTACAACAGTGACTACACTTTGAAAGGCCTTTATTACTGTGTATTATTTTAGGGCATCAAGAAAGGCAAGAATGTCTTTATTCCTTCTATCCAATACACCATCCTTGCTCACAACTCTCATCATTTATACAAAGACTGCCAGACCATTTCAGGATTGTTAAGCTCTCCCTGCCCTGGAGTCTCCAGGAATGCATGACGTTTCCTCTTAGAATCATAGAATCCCTACAGTGCAGATAGAAGCTATTCGGAACTCTCCAAAGAGAATCCCACCCAAACACATTCCCCCACCCTAACACCATAACCCTGCACTTCCCATGGCTAACCCATCTAGCTTGCACAGTCCTGCACACTACGAGGACAGTTTAGCATAGCCAATCCATCTAATCTGCACATCTTTGGACTGGAGAACAACTCCTCAATGCAGATTCATGGTGGGGTGGGCAAAGAGGTTTTTTTAAAAAACGTTGTATGTTTATTTAAAACTTCCTTGGATGCTTTCATTTCTTAGTTATGAACCTGTTGGGGCGGGAGAAGAAGACCAAATGGATGTCTCTATGATTGGTGCTATGACTAGGTGAGGATTACATGCAAGCAGACTTGGCCATACAAAACTGCGCTAAGGGGGCGGCTGTTCCACTCACACCGCACTCCGAGTGCTATTGTACTGTGTTTGGAACACTTGAGCTTCATTCAGAAGCATGGCAATTAAGAAAAAAGATTGATTTCCAGTTTTGCACGTCCACAATAGCAACATCCACTTGCAATTAGATACCAGATTTAACTGTCCAACAGCCATACTATAAATGTATGCAATAAATATGGAAGGAAATGTTCCTGGCAGGAAGTAATATCTCATAAGTATCCAGTTTCTGCTAGCCAATCTTATTATTACTGCCTCCTTTTGTATTTCAATATTTCATTCAATGGTGTTGCATTCCCATAGCATTCGGCTGTCTGCAAAGTGGTAAACTACCACCCTGCCAAGTGGTTGCACTTCCAATTCCCCATGGGAGGAGAACTGCAATCTCTTTCAGCTCAGCTTGTGGCTAGTCATTCTACTGTCTGGACTAGGGTAAATTGCTTGTGCAGGAAGGAAGGACTGGCTTTAAATAGCACACCTCATAACCACCAGACATCTCAAAGTGCTTTACAGTACTTTAATTATGTCTTTTAGAAATGTAATCATTATTGCGATGAAGGAAATGCAGGAACCAGTTTTTACACGCAGCAATGTGATAATTTGTTATTTGTGATGTTTCCTAAGGGTAATTCTTTGATCAGAACACCAGGGAACTTTCCTGCTCTTGTTCTCAGTCCCAGTACCATGGGATCTCTTACATTCACCCATGCAGTTGAGATCTTGGTTTAATGCCTCATCCAAAAGATCCTTTCAACAGTCCCTTGGTACTGAACCTCCAACAGTGCAGCTCTCCCTTGATACTGCACCGAGTGTCAGTCAGGCAGAAGATACAAAAGCTTAAACAAACGGACCAACAGATTCAAGAACAGCTTCTTCCCAGCTGTTATTAGACTGCGGAATGGTTTTCTCAAATCTCAAATTTAAATGCTGACCTCGCTGTCTGTGCACCTGCTCTGCAGTCATAACATTGTATTCCTCGCTCTGTTCTATTACCCTAAAATGCTTTGTATGGTATGATCTGCTAGTACTGCATGCAAAACTTTTCAATGTACCTAGGTGCGTGTGACAATAAAAATCAAATCAAATCAAAAAATTTTTCTGGAGTCAGACTTGAACACGGAACCATGCAAACTGAGCCATCGCTGATACTACAGGTGAGGAGTGGACTTGCCTTGAGTCCTGGTGGTATGACACTTAACTCAGTACTTTTAGAGTGCAAACACCAGGACAGTACAACAAACAATTGGCAAGGTATCAGGAACAGCAATGAGAAAATTGGCCGTGCCATCTGATATTCTTGAATGGATGTTGATCAAGAGATACCATTAACACTGAATTGGAACAGGAAGTCAATACCCACTCTGTGCACTAATACAAGCCTGGTTCCTCTCACTGATGGCACTGTTGTTGTATGTCCACTTGCCAAGGTGATAAACCATCCTATCATTTGATATTTTGACCTACGACCTGGGTCTGACCTTCTTTAGCTGGAAACTGTATCCCTGCGTCAGACATTATTTGGCTTTAATTTGATCATAGTCGGTCACCCTCCTGCCCATCGCCCCACCCCTCACTTCTTCCTGCTCGTTGTCTCACTGGCCTTGACCACCTCACTTGTAGCAAACGGTAGGCAGTGAGGGAGTGGGAGTGGCCTGGACACTGAGGTAGCGAGTGAGATGGCGAGCAAATGGTGAGCAGGTCAAATCGAAGTTTCGTTACGCTGCAATCCTAAGATTTTTTAAAACTTTTTTTTAAATTCATTCATGTGAATGAATTCATTGCCCATCCCAAGTTGCTTTTAAGAGTGTGGTGATGAGGCTGTCTTTTTGAACCATTGCAGTCCATGTGCTGTGGATTGACCGACAATGTCATTGGGGAGGAAATTCCAGGAATTTGACCCAGTGACACTGTAGAAACAGTGATATATTTCCAAGTCAGGACAGTGAGTGCCATGGTGGAGGGGAGGGTCCTTACAGGAGGTGGTGTTCCCATGTATCTGCTGCTCTTGTCCTTCTCGATGGAAGCGGTTGAGGGTGTGGAAGGTGTTTTCGGTTCAATATTCTGTGAAAGCCGCAACACTTAAACTAAAGAGTGACACATTCTTAAAGATTCCTCCCATTGCTGAATACACACATTCTGCCAACGCTGTGCTTGTTAAAACATCTTTATGTCACTCGATATTATGGATAGTCCAATTCTTCGATGCACGTAGCTCCCTTTAGCGCTGCTGGCATCAAAGGCGCTGCAGCTGCACGTGTGGTGAATGCATCTCTGCAGTTTTCTTTTACGCTGCTACGGTGTCAACAAATGCAGTCGAGAGCTAGGTTTTGATCAGAACACCAGGAGGGAGCTGGTTCTTCTAATAATGCTGGTAGAGGGTTGACAAGACCTGCATTTAATATCTCAGCTGGAAGACGGCACTGCTGACAGTGCAGCACTCCTGCAATACTGTGTTGAAGTCTCCTCCTGGATTGTGGTGCTCTGCATTGAAGTCTAGTGGTGTTCTGATTCAGCAGTGCAAGAGAACCAAGTTGTAATGCTTTGTCACGTGACTTAAAGCCACTGCCACAATGTACAGCATCATAGGAGCAGGAAAACTTGACGTTTCGGGCCTAAACCCTT
>JAHRHZ010000081.1:14710046-14754814 GCA_024137785.1 Ginglymostoma cirratum
AAGGGTTTAGGCCCGAAACGTCAAGTTTTCCTGCTCCTATGATGCTGCTTGACCTGCTGTGTTCATCCAGCCCCATGCTTGTTATCTCGGATTCTCCAGCATCTGCCGTACCTTTTATCACTGCCACAATGTACTGATTTGCTTTGATTCATTATTGTCACATGTACCTAAGTACAGTGAAAAGTTTGTGTACAGATAGGTTATACCATACAAAGTACATCGGGGTAATAGAACAGAGCGAGGAATACAATGTTACGGCTGCAGAGAAGGTGCATTCAAACCATGATCAACGTTAAAGTTAAAATTTGAGAGGTCCATTCAGAAGTCTAATAACAGCGGGGAAGAAGCTTTTCTTGAACCCATTGATTTGTGTTTTTGAACTTTTGTATCTTCTGCCTGATGGAAGAGTTTGGAAGAGATTACAATGGGGTGGGAGGGAACTTTGATAATATTGGCTGCCTTTCCAAGGCATGAAGAAGTATAGATGTTGTCAATGGGTGGAAGGTAGGCTCGTGTGATGGGCTGGGCTGTGTTCACAACTTTCTGTAGTTTCTTACCGTCCTGGGCAGAGCAGTTGTGACAACTGTGCATGGAAATGCAGAAACACCGGCTTGTATTTATGCACAGCTTTTAAGTAAAGTAAAACATACCAAGGTGCATCACAACAATAATCCAGCAAAACTTGACAACAAAGCCGGATGTGGAGATATTAAAGCAGCTGACGAGAAACTTGATCAGAGAGGTAGGCTTCAAAGAGAGTCTTGAAGAAGAGTAGGAGAGGGATGCAGAGGTTTACAACAGCTTATAGTTAATTAGTGCCTTTGGCATTATGAAACATTCTAAGGGTCTCCCCAGAGCATTATGAAACATAGTGTGACATTTAGCTACGTACAGTGATACCAGGTCAGGTGACCAAATAGTTGGTGGTCAAAGAGGTCAATTTGAAGGAGTGTCTTTAAGGAGGAAAGTGAGGTGGAGAGGTGCAAGGAAGAAATTGCAAAGATTAGGCTTCAGCAACTGAAGGGACAGCCACCAATGTTGGAGCGATGAAAGTCAGATGTCCGGAAGGCATGAGCTGGAGGAGTGCAGGGAGCTCAGAGGGATGTCGGGCTGGAGGGGGTTACAGTGATGGATGAGGCGAGGCACCACAAGAGATGAGAAGTTTAGATTCATGATGATGCAGAGAACATTCCAGTTGCAGCCAACTGTTACTTTAATCCTTTTGTACAACGTCAAGAATCAAGTGCGATTACCTTCACAATATGAGTCGGCACTATTCTTCCGTCAGTGTAATTGTGCAACCAAATAAAAAAATCTAAATAAACCCAAACCACTTACTTCCTTAAGGACTGAAGTGTTATGCTGTATAAAGGTGCTGGCAAAAATGCAGACAAGTGATGATGTAGGTGTTAGTTCATTAACCGACATCATTTGTTGTAATTTTGCGAACAGATATTCCTTTGTGCAATAAACCGCCTTCTGTGATCTCGCCCCCGTTAGAGAGTGATTTATTTCCTCCTTGACCTTTAAAGTTATTCATTGTCACATCTATTAAAAAAAAGTCCCACACCTGCCTTAAACAATAGCTTTCTAGTTTAGAGATAAAAGATAAAAAGAATCCAAGATAACAAGCATGGGGCTGGATGAACACAGCAGGTCAAGCAGCATCATAGGAGCAGGAAAACTTGACGTTTCGGGCCTAAACCTTTACTGCTTTGTGGGGGCAGATTGATAAGCAAAGCACAAATAGGTCTGGTTCAAGCATCTCCAGCATTCACTGAGAGTCGTGACTTCCAACAACAATTACGTCAATAAATGATAGGATGATTTGGGGAAGATGGTGTTGAGCGTGTGAATGTGTGTGAGTGCGACTGAGACGGGGCTGGATTTGCGTACACAAGCGTGTATGACTGCATGTATATATGTGCATGTGACTGTGTGAGGGTGATGGGTATGTGTGTGCATGTGTGTGTGACTGCATGTGTATGTGAGTGTAACTGTGAGAGAGAGAGACTAGGTGTGTGCGGACGTGTGTGTGTATGACTGTGAGAGACAGACTGCGTGTGACTGCGTGAGACAGAGAGATCGTGTGCACGTGTGAGTGTGACTGTGTGTGTGTGAGAGAGAGACTGTTTGTGTGTGACTGTGTGAGAGAGGGAAAAACTGTGTTTGCAGTCTCATGTGAGTGTGACTGTGTGAGAGTTAGAGAGATTGGGTGTGTGTCATTAATCACTTAATAAAAATAAGTCCTTCATATCACTCCAGTATGCCAAAGTGACATTGAAATGAATGAAGAAATAGAAGCAAAATGATTCACTCATACTCCCATTTCACTGTATTCGAGCTCAAAATTTAAGAAGACCCCAAAGTATGCAAATTCCATTGTTATATAAATCCATTGCAGCGTCCATAAGTGTCCTTCATAACCCACACATCTGAATTCAGTACAGCCCACTGCGGGGATTAATGAAATGGGCATGAGTTCACACTCCACCTGCACCCCCACTCATTGCCATTCTAACCAGGACATCTCAGGCATGAGGAAGGCAGCTGGAACCCCTTTAAAATTGAGATGAGGAGGAATTTCTTCAGTTAGGGGGTGGTGAATCTGTGGAACTCATTGCTGCAGAGGGCTGTGAAGGCCAAGTCATTGAGTGTATTCAAGATGGAGATAGCTAGGTTCTTGATTAGTAAGAGACCAAGGATTACAGGGAGAAGGCAGGAGAATAGGGATAAGAAAAATATCGGCCATGATTGAATGGTGGAGCAGAATTGATGGGCCAAATAGCCTAATTCCGCTGCTATATGTTATGGTTTATTCCATATGCTGATGTTATAGCCTGATGATGTCACGGGATGTCAATGAAATTTTTATTTGAAATTATGCAGCTAGGCCACATCCAGTCAAATGTTCCTTCCATGCTCCCCCACACCTGCTTCCCCATTCCAAGCAGTCTGCAGATTTTGTGATGTAGCATTATTTTTAATATACACTTTCATTTGGATATGAGCATCTCTGGGTTTTGCCAACATTTATCGCCCATCATTGAGAGTGTCGTGATGTGTTGCCTTCTTAAACTATTGTATGTGTTGAAGTTATATCTACAATGCTGCTGGGAAGGCAGTTCCAGGATTTTGACCCAGTGGCGATGAAGAAACAACACTATATTTCCAACTGAGGATGATGTGTGTCTCAGAGGGACACTTGCAAGTCTAGGAGCTCCCACGCATCTGCTCCTTCTAGGGGTTAGAGGTCACAGATTTGAAGGGTGCACCTTACAGATGGTACACACTGTGCATTGGTGGAGGAGGAAGTGAAAGTTTAAATTGTTGCCTGATTGCTGATTAAAGGGTGGCACGGCAGCTCAATGGTTAGCACCGCTGCCTCACAGCGTTACGGACCTGGATTCGATTCCACCCTTGGGTGAGTTTGTACATTCTCCTTATGTCTGCATGGGCTTGCTCCAGTTTCCTCCCACAGTCCAAAGATGTGTAGGTTGGGTGGTGAGATAGTAGGAACTGCAGATGCTGGAGAATCTGAGATAACAAGGTGTAGAGCTGGATGAACACAGCAGGCCAAGCAGCATCAGAGGAGCAGGAAAGCTAATGTTTCGGGTCAGCTTTCCTGATCCTCTGCTGCTGCTTGGCCTGCTGTGTTCACCCAGCTCTACACCTTGTTATCTCTATTGTAGGTTAGGTGGATTGGCCATGGGAAATGCAGGAGTAAGGTAAGGGATGGGTCTGGGTGGGATGCTCCTCTTCAGGGAGTCACATGGAATTGATGGTCTCCGCCCACACTGTAGGATACTATGAAGCAGTTGCTTGTGTTTGTGTATTGTTTAGTTTCTGGAGTGTTGTTAAAGCTGCATACATCCAGGCTAGTGTTTGTAATGTATCACAGTCCTGACTGAGCCCTTGTCGATAGCAGGCAGGTTTTGGTGAATGAGGAAGTGGTTTCCTTGTCCCAGAATTATTTTACACAAACTGGTTACTTGTGTGTTGGGTTGCTGCAGGTATGTATGGAAATCTTTTTAATGGCACTCCAGTACAGGATGGCGGGATGGCTAGTATTGAATAAGACTTTAAACACAAGCTGCATCTACTCTCTCAGGTGGCTATATGATTGTCGCTTTACCTTTTGGAGAAAAGGGGAGTAATTTTCCCCCGTGTCCCGCTCAAGATCTACCCCTCAACCAACATCATTAAAACAACCCTGGAGTGTCGAAGGATGTGGGTGTGACCTTATAGAGATTTATAAAATAATGAGGAGGATGGATAGGGTGAATATCCTAGGGTGGGGGAGTCCAAAACTAGAGGGTATAGGTTTAAGGTGAGAGGGAAAAGATTTAAAAGACACCTGAGGGACAACATTTTCACGCAGAGGGTGGTGTGTGTATGGAAGGAGCTGCCAGAGGAAGTGATGGAGGCTGGTACAATTATAATATTTAAAAGGCATCTGGATAGGTACATGAATAGGACAGGCTTAGAGGGAGATGGTCCAAATGCTGGCAAATGGAACTAGATCAGTTTAGGATATCAGGTAGGCATGGACAAGTTGGACGGAAGGGTCTGTTTCTGTGCTGTATAACTCTATGACTGCAGTCTTTGCTGTTTATGGGAGCTTGCTACACACATTTCATAAATATTTTGCCAGTTGCAAAGCAGTTTGGGTCATCCAGAGGTCGTGGAAATGCAAGTCCCTTATTTCATCTCCCAGCAGCTCTAAGTTTTGGATTCTGCTCTTGGCGTCCTACTCTGTGACTGGTGCTCAGAGATGTTGAGAGACATTATGCTGTCACGACCATCCACCTCGTGTGTGAGCTTTCTGGTTGCTGGACTCTGAGAGAGAGCAAGACAACACAATGGAGGCGGGGTGTTTTCAGTATTCACTGCACACCCTATTAAAACAATTCTAAATGGGCATGGAAAACAGTAGGAGGCTATTCAGCCCTTTGAGCCTGTTACGCCATTCTAGAAAACTGCTCTGACTGTGGTCACAAGTCCATATTTTGACCTACTTTTGACTCACTGGTTCATCAAGAATGTAGCTACTATTGCTGTAAAAAATACTTAATGACTGTTCCTCCTCTACTCTGTGATGACGACTTCCATAGAACTGCAAGTTCGTGAAAGGAAGTATTTCACCTCACCTCTGTCTGAAATGAGCAATCCTTTTTTTTAAACATGGTTTCACCTAGCTTTCCCACATAAGGGAATATCCAAATGCAATATAGGGACAGTGATCGCTTCATTTACTGTTGCACACCTTCCATTTTGCCCTTGTACCCGCATGAGCTGCACAGTAACCCGACACCAAGCTTAGGTTCAAAACTAACTCATAACATCGAAAGTGATTCTTTTGTCTCTTTCAATGTTTTAGCCCTCCAGTAGCAATGTGACGCGTCATTGGGAAAGCTTGTGTTCATCTCAATGTCAATGACTACAGTGAGCAGCCCCACCTAGTGTTTCAAAGCTAGATGGCACTGTGGCTGTTCAACTTAGCAGCACCTGCAAGAGTTGCCGGAAAGTGAAGCCTGAATTTATGTAGCGCCTTTGGATGCACCAAAGCGAAGTCCTTTTGAAATGTAATCATTTTTCACAACCTACAAATGCCAAAGAGTTAAAATGACTAGAAATGGTGAGATTGTAAATAGGAACTTAAGACCATAAAATGTAGAAGCAGAAGTAGGCCATTCAGCCTATCAAGTTTGCTCTGCCACTCAATGAGACCGTGGCTGATCTGATCATCCTCAATCCACTTGCCTACTTTTTCGTTATAGTCCTTGATTCCCTTATTGATCAAACATCTGTCTACCTCAGCCTTAATACACTTAACACCCAGCCTCTCCAGCCCTCTATGGTAAAGAATTCCATAGATTCACTAGCCACTGAGAGAAGAAATTCCCCCCCATCTCTGTCCTAAATGGGTGACCCCTTATTCGGAGATTATGACCCCAGTCCAGGAGTGTCCCATAAGGGGAAACAACCTCTCAGCATCTGTTATGTCAAGCCTGTTAAGAATCCTGTACGTTACCCTGTGTATATCACTCTGCGTAATCCTCACCACTTGCATTCCCACCTGTTTTTGTATCAACTTGCTGATCATACATTCATTTCTCTTATTCAAGTCATGAATATATATTGTGAACAAACATTGCCCAAGCACTAATCCCTGTGGCACTCCACTAGTTCCAGGTTGCCATCTTGAAAATGTGCCCCTCATCCCAACTCTGTCATCTATTAGTGAGGCAATCCTCTGTTAATATACAAGCTCCAGAACCACAGCCTCTTATCTCATTAAGTAGTAGAGTCTTATTGCATGCCTTTTGGAAATCTAAATCTGTTATGTCTCCTGGTTCCCCTTTATCTATCCTGTTTGTTACCTTCTCAAAGAATTGTAGTAAGTTTTTCAGACATGATATCCCCTTCATGTTGACTCTATCTGATCGTATTTGTATTCCTAAATGTTCTGCTTTTATATCCTTTATAACAGACTCTAATACTTGCTCATGACTGATGGTGAGCTAACTTGCCGATAGTTAATAAGGTGTAGAGCTGGATGATGCAAATCATTTTTGTCGGTCTATTTCAGGTTTCAGATTTCTGAAGAAGGGTCTAGACCCGAAACGTCAGCTTTCCTGCTCCTCTAATGCTGTTTGGCCTGCTGTGTTCATCCAGCTCTACACCTTGTTATCTCAGATTCTCCAGCATCGGCAGTTCCTACTATCTCTTGCCGATAGTTAGCTGTTTTAGGTCTCCCTCCTTTTTTGAATAAGGCTGTTACATAGACAGCTTTCTAATCCCCTAAAACTTATCCAGAATCTGAGGATACTTGGAAGATTACTACCTGTTCATCCAGTATTGCTGTAGCTACTTCCTTCAATCTTGTCGGATATATCCCATCAGATCCAAGGGACGTATCAGGGTGCGTCCATGTCTGTGTGCATGCATGTCCATGTGCGCATGTTTGTCACCCTTCAATACTCCCTATTGTCATGCTTCCACCAGAGAAAATAGACCAACAAAAATGATTTGCATCATCCCCATCCTCAGGACATCCCAAACTGCTTCATAGGCCAATGTAACTTTTAAAGTGTAGTCACCCCACTCCACATTTCTTTAAAAAAGGGCAGACGGGATTGAGAAGTACTGTCTAATCCAACCAACAATGCAGCATTCCACTGGAGGGTCCATTATGATTATTGGGCTGATGTTTCTGGAGTGTGACATTAACCCACAACCTTATGATCCACTTGGGAGGGCCATGGAAAATACCAGTTTATTTCCTCCTTTAATCATTTTAAACACATATTAAACAAATCATATTAATGAACGTCAATAAACACATAGAGCTCGACCCCATACACACTCCATTGCGAAGGAAAACCAGAAGTGAGGTAATCCAGCCCAACAGATACCAGAATTTAAATAACAGGTGGGAAAATTTGATTGGAGATAGTCAACATGGATTCGTCAAGGGCAGGTCGTATCTCACAAACCTCATTGAGTTTTTTGAGAAGGTGACCAAGCATGTGGATGAGGGTAGGGCAGTTGATGTGGTGCACATGGACTTCAGTAAAGCCTTTGATAAGGTTCCACATGGTAGGCTATTGGAGAAAATGCGGAGGCATGGGATTGAGGGAGATTTAGCAGTTTGGATTAGAAACTGGCTTTCTGAAAGAAGCCAAAGAGTGGTGGTTGATGGAAAATATTCAGCCTGGAGTCTGGTTACTAATGGTGTGCCACAAGGATCTGTTTTGGGACCACTGCTGTTTGTCATTTTTATAAATGACTTGGACGCAGACATAGGTGGATGGGTTAGTAAGTTTGCAGATGACACTAAAGTCGGTGGAGTGGTGGACAGTGTGGAAGAATGTTGCAGGTTGCAGGGAGACTTGGATAAACTGCAGAATTGGGCTGAAAGGTGGCAAATGGAGTTCAATGCAGATAAATGTGAGGTGATGCACTTTGGGAAGAATAATAGGAAGGCAGAATACTGGGTCAATGGCAAGATTCTTGGGAGTGTGGATGTGCAGAGGGATCTTGGTGTCCAGGTACATAGATCCCTGAAAGTTGCCACCCAGGTTGATAGTGCTGTTAAGAAGGCATACGGCATTGGTAGAGGGATTGAGTTCCGGAGCCGTGATGTCATGCTGCAACTGTACAAAACGCTAGTGCAGCCTCACTTGGAATATTGTGTACAGTTCTGGTCGCCCCATTACAGGAAGGATGTGGAAGCATTGGAAAAGGTGCAGAGGAGATTTACCAGGATGTTGCCTGGTCTGGAGCGAAGGTCTTATGAGGAAAGACTGAGGGACTTGGGTCTGTTCTCATTGGAGAGAAGAAGGCTAAGAGGGGATTTAATAGAGACCTACAAAATGATCAGAGGATTAGATAGGGTGGACAGTGAGAGTCTTTTTCCTAGGATGATGACGCCGGCTAGTACGAGGGGGCATAGCTGCAAATTGAGGGGTGATAGATTTAAGACAGATGTCAGAGGCAGGTTCTTTACTCAGAGAGTGGTAAGGGTGTGGAATGCCCTGCCTGCCAATGTAGTTAACTCAGCCACATTAGGGGCATTTAAACAGTCCTTGGATAAGCATATGGATGACGATGGGATAGTGTAGGGGGATGGGCTTAGATTAGTTCACAGGGCGGCGCAACATCGAGGGCCATAGGGCCTGTTCTGCGCTGTATTGTTCTATGTTCGATGTTCTATGTTCTCAAACACAACAGCACTTCATCGGAGGCTGCACTGATGATGTTACCCTGCAGGGTAATGAAACGTCTGCGGAACAACGAACCAGCTCAGCGAGCCAACCAACCACAACATCCACAACCCGAGCTACAAATCTACTCTAAAACCTTAGAAATCATACTAAATATAAATCATATGAGCTTACCGCTTAATTTCACAACTCTTTGAAATGCCTGCAATTTTCACAGATAAATTTTGCCTATTTTGTCAATTCCCTAGTGCTGTTTAGAAATGTATTATCACTTAATTTTGAGAATATCGTTCACACCAAGTTTTACATGATTTCTGACCTTTGATTTCTGATATGGTCAACATCAATTTGCAAAGAACTTCCCAACATCATCCGTATCCTGTTCAAAAGAGGAGCAGGATCAAAGGCCTAAATGGTCTAATCTCATTTCCATTCCCTAATTGCTTATGATTTTATTAAGCACCACTTGTCCGACAGCTTCTCATGGAAGGTCCGTCTCTTTCGGTTGACATGTCAATGGTTTGGTTAGCTGAATTGAAGACCATTGTGGGAGCTACAGAACAAACTAACATGTCAATAAGCCAAATGGGGTGCAAGGCCTGTTCCACCATCCAGTACAAGCTTGACTGTTCTGTATCTCAACCCTGTTTCTTCACCTGGATTCCTTAACATTTCATACAAATCCTCACTTTGTCATTTTCGACTGACCTCCAGCCTCACGAGCCATCTAGGGAAATGGTGTTCCGTACTTCCACTCCCTTCAAGTGCAGACCTTCTTCCTGACAATGGCCCCTGTATGGACCTCCTGTCTGACAGAAAAACTGCATGGCCTTTCAGAATGAGCTATGGGGACTGTTGTGTCTGAGAGTGGTGACCAATGGAATTTGGATTGGATCAGTCAGACTTTTCAATGTCACGAAAGGCTTCTGAAAGGATCATTCTAACAATTGAGAAAATCGTTCTCTGACTTTCATAACAAATTTGAAGCCAACAATGTGGAGTGAAAATATTGTCTGGAAGTCATCAGATCTGAAAACAAGTGTCTCATTAAAAAGCCGAAAAAGTTTTGAATCAAGTGTATGATCCTTTTTAGTGAACTATAAATACCACAACAAATAGCCCAATGCTTTAAACATATACCGTGCCAGATGTTTCTCTTTTTAGTTTAACTGGAATTCACTGCAAGGAGGAAAGAACTGAGCAGTTTCATCATAAAAGATGTACACGTGTTGTCAATTACAAGAAACACTTGACAAATACAGTGTTTGAATAAAAGAAATTGAACCTTGCTGAAAGGAGAGACACATTGCTGAAACTTTTTGTCTTACACTCATTAAGGTCAGGTGAATGGTTAAAATTTGGCAATTGAATTTTAATTTGGATAAGTGTGAAGTTACCCATTTGGCAGAGGAATAGAAAGACAACTTACTATCAAAATAAATAGAAACTTCAAAGTGCTTTGGTGCAGAGGGATCTGTGTGTCCTCGTACATGAATCACAGAAAAGTAGTATTGCAGGTACAGCAGGTAATAAGGAAGGCAAATGGAATTGTGGCATTTATTGCTAAAGAAATAGAGTGTGAAAGTAGGAAAATGTTGCTGCAACTGTACAAGGTGTTAGTGAGATAACAAGTTGTGGGGCTGGATGAACACAGCAGGCCAAGCAGCATCATAGGAGCAGGAAAGCTTGACGTTTCAGGCCTAGACCCTTCATCAGTGAGACTGCATCTGAAGTATTACGTACAATTTTGATCCCCTTACTTAAGGACAATGTAATTGTATTAGAGTCACTAGATTGATTCCAGAGATAAGAAGTTTGAAGATGAAGAGAGATTGAGCAATTTAGGCTGATACTCTCTGGAGTTCAGAGAAATGAGGGGAAATCTAATTAAAGAATATAAGATAATAATGAGGATTAATGAAGAAGACATAGAAAGAATGTTTTCTCATGTCAAACAATCTGGAACAAGAGGCCATAGTTTTAGGGTAAGGGGCTGAACAGAGGGGAGGAGAAATTACTTCTTTCAAAGGGTCGTGAATCTGTGTAATTCACCACCCCAGAGTGCAGTTGATGCTGGGACATTGAGTAAATTTCAAGGCTTTTAAATGAGTATTGGGTTGAAGGGTCATAGGGAGTGGGTAGGAAAATGGATTTGAAGCCGAGATGAGATCAGTCATGATAGTATCGAATGGCAGAGCAGACTCGAGGGGCTGAATGGCCAACTCCTGCTCCTGGATCTTATGTTCTAGTTCTTATCAGGACAGGCAGAAGAATTCCAAATTTCAAACAATCACCACAACCTACATTGTGGGAGAAAAGAAATTTGTTATTAACTCGACCCTGATTGGATGGGGTATTGCCTTAGGGAAAACAACGGGGAACTACAGGTTGCCCCAAGCTCCCAGGTAATTCCAAAAAGGCTTGAACAGATTGCTTTTGTTTGCAGAGAACAGATTGATGAGATGGTATCCTCCAGCTCCACTGGAACAGTACAGCAGCAAGAAGATGAGGAGGCCAGGGTGGGAAGGATGGTGAAAGTAGCAAGTGACTGGAAACTCAGGACCATACTGACATTTAATACTTAACACTGCATTGTAAGGAGAAATTACTTTTACTGTTGACTTCAATAAATGGTATGGAATATGGTGCAGGTTGAAACATTTCTGCCAATTGTTAAAAGCCTCCACACAATTATTATCTTCATGGCCACTATTTCCTGCTGCATCACTTGGACTCGAACCTTGAACATTGCACATTGTTTAAAAGTCACAATAATGACTTGCATTAACTGACTGCAGCCTTTCCCTGTGTTAGATTAATCTAGATGTGGAGGTGCTGGCATTGGACTGGGGTGGACAAAGTCAGAAGTCACACGACACCAGGCTATAGTCCAACAGGTTTATTTGAAATCACAAGCTTTTGAAGTGCTGCTCCTTCATCGGGTGAAGTGCTTTGTCTAAGGGGAAACTAAATACATAAAGCAGAAAGGAATAGAAGAAGATAGTGATAGAGTGAGAGGAAGAGGAATGGGGAGAGGTCCAAGTGGACATAGACATTAGTACAGATAAGTTGGGCCAAATGGCCTGTTCCTCCACACTAAATTCTCTGTAACGCACATAAATTCTTGGATTTCCACATCCTATGAGATATTGCCTCATTTCAACTGGTTATTTTGAAGACAGACAGAGCCTTCGAAGAATATAAAGATAGCAGCAAAGAACTCAAGAGATAATATAATGTGGAGCTGGAGGAGCACAGCGGACCAGGCAGCATCAGAGGAGCAGGAAAGTTGACATTTCAGGTCAGGAGAAGGGTCCCGACCCGAAACGTCAACTTTCCTGCTCCTCTGATGCTGCCTGGTCTGCTGTGCTCCTCCAGCAACACACTGCATTATCTCTGACGCCAGCATCAGCAGTTCTTACTATCTCCCAGGAAAGAACTCAAACAAGGTTTTGGGAAGACTGAAAGGGGCCATGAAACGTCTTTGGCAAACAGGATTAAGGAAATTCCCAAGGTGTTTTACACAAACGTTAAGGAGCAAGAGGGTAGTTAGGAAAAGGGTAGGTCTACTCAATGACAAAGATGGGAATTTATGCATGGAGCCGGAGGAAGTGGGTGAGGTCCTGAATGAATATTTTGCATCAGTGTTCACAAAGGAGAGTGGACATGGTGGTTGGTGAGTCTTGAGAGAGGTATGTCACTATTCTGGGGGATGTCAAGATGAAAAAGGAGGTGATGTTGGCTGGTTTAAAAAGCATTAAGTTAGGCTCCAGGACCTGATGGGATCAATTCCAGAATAGAGGAAGGTGAAGACGAAATTGCTGGGTCCTTGTGCAAAATATTTGTATCCTCTTTAGTCACAGGAGAGGTCCCAGAGGACTGGAGAATAGCCAACGTTATTCCTTTGTTTAATTAGGGCAACAGCAATATTCTGGAAAATTATAGGCCAGTGAGCCTTTCATCAGTGGTAGGGAAATTTTTGGAGAAGATTCTTAGGAATAGGATTTATTCCTAGTTGGAAAAATATGGACTGATTAGCATTAGGGGGCAGCATGGCTCTGTGTGGGGAAAGCTGTGTCTCACAAACATGATTAAGTTTTTTGAGGAAGTGTCAAGGATGAGTGATGAGGGTGGTAGATGTCTATATGGACTTCAGCAAGGCCTTTGACAAGGTCCCTCATGCCAGGCTGATACAAAAGGTAAAGTCACATGGGATCTTTGGTGAGCTGGTGAAATGGATACAGAGCTAGATTAGTCATAGAAGACAGAGACTAGCGGTGAAAGGGTGTTTTTCTGACTAGAGATCTGTGACCAGTGGTGTTCCACGGGGATCAGTGTTGGCGCCCAGTTGTTTGTAATATGTATAAATGATTTGGAGGAGAATATGTGTGGCCTAAGCAGTAAGTTTGTGGATGAGCCAAAGATCGGATGAGTTGCAGATAATGGGGAGGATTACCAGAGGATACAGCAGAAAGTGGCAATACAAGTGGATAAGGTAGTCAAGAAGGCATATATAGCATGCTTGCCTTCATCAGTCAGGGCATACAATGTAAAAATCGGCAAGTCACATTGCAGCTGACAGAGCTTCAGTGTAGATCAGTGAACAGCACAGGGCGTACCTTCAGGAATGCATCGACCAAGGACAAATCTGTAACCCTTGCAACATTTCTTCCTGAAAGTAAAGAAACAAACACAAAGATTAATATGCTGCATATTGATTCCATCGCTGTCAGTGCCATAGATCCTGAGCTGAGTTCCAGAACCTGTCATAATTCCACACAATGAGGAAGCTTTTCAGGTTGTCTCATTGGATAGCTAAGTCAGGCATTGTGTTTATGCCTCCCCACAGTTTGTGGCTGTTGAAATGTTTCATGAAGACCGAAGACCCCATTCAGCAATTAGTGAGCAGCCAATGACACCACCTTCATCACTGCTGTGTCTCTCTCCACATCCTGAGGAAAGCAGGAGAAAGCAAGGCCAGCCATGTCATGAGCAGCTAATTCTTTTGAAGGCTGTCTGGAGGAGTGTAGCCCAGACCAAAGTGGGAAAACCTTTCTCTCTGCCTGTATCGCCACTTGGGTTGAAGCTGCAGAATTCTCAGGATCTCAGCACCCCTAGTATTGAGGAACATCCACATTCTTTGCGGATAATCCACGCTGTATGAGTTTGATCATCTACTCTTTTATGGAGCCTGAGTTTCACTAGCAAGGCCCGTTATTGCTCATTCATGGTTGTCTTTGAACTGAATGGTGTGTTGGTTATATTAGAGGGCAGCTGAGGATTAACCTGGCGCAGTGGTAGTGTCCCTACCACTGGACTGAGAGGCCCAGGTTCAGGTCCCACCTGCTCCAGAGGTGTGTCATAACATTTCTGAGCAGGTTAATTAGAAAAATACGTTAATAAAAAAGTTTTTATAAAAAAATGAATTAACTATATTGCTGTGGGCCTAGAGTCACACGTAGTCTAGACCAGATGAGGATAGCAGGTTTCCTCTCTAAAGCACATCAGTGAACCAGATGGGTTGTACAATGAATAGTTTTCCTGGTCACCATCACATTCCACATTTTCATTAATTGAATTTAAATGCCTCCAACCACCATGGTGTGGTTTGAACCCACGTCGCAGCGCTTCAGCCTGGATTTCTGGATTACTAAATAAAAACCAAAAGAACTGTGGACGCTGTAAATCAAAATAAAGTTGCTAGAAAAGTTCAGCAGGTCTGGCAGCATCTGTGAAGGAGAAAACAGAGTTAACGTTTCAGGTCCAGGGACCCTTCCTCAGAACTTTTCCAGCAACTTTGTTTTTGTCTCTGGATTACTAGTCCCGTGAGATTACCATTATGTCGCTGTCTACAGAGCAGATGCTTGTTAATACCTATTACCTAAGGGTGGTAATGGCTTAGTGGTATCAGCGCTGGACTGTTATCCAGAGACTCAGGTCATCTTCCAGGGACCCAGTTTCAAATCCCACTACAGGAGAGAGTGGAATTTGAATTCAGTGAAAGTCCGGAATCAAGAGTAAGGATGACCACGAATCCATTGCTGATTATTGTAGAAAAATCCATCTGGTTCATTGATGTCCTTTAGCGAAGAAAACTGCCATCCTTACCTGGTCTGGCCTACATGTGACTCCAGACCCACAGCAACGTAGTTGACTCTTTACTGCCCTTAGGGATGGGCAATAAATGCTGGCCTAGCCAGTGACACACTTATGCTGTGCATGAATAAAGAGAAACCTGGACTGAGGTACTGGATGCCTGTTTGCACGTGTGAGGTGCCATGTCTTACTAAGATGCCAGAAGCAGATTGGGAAATAAATCGAACTTGAGGATGAATTGTACAATTTAGCCATACCTAAGGTGATTCATCAATGTCTCATTTGGTTGAACCTATTGATCTCACCTTCTCCGATCCTACAGGGCTCAAAGAGGCTCCATTCTTCCCCTTTGTTCCACCACTGGGGGCTGTGCTTTCAGCTATCTCAGGCCCAGTTCTAGAAGTCCCTCAACTCTTTTGCCTCTCTCTCTCCTCCAAAACACTCTTTCAATAAATACTTCCTTGACCAACCCTATCCTAATTTCACCTAAAGTGGCTCAGTGTCAAATGCTTATCCCTATGAAGTGGCTTGAGACCTTTTACTTTGTTAAAGGCTCCATACCAATGCAAGTAGTTGTTGTTGATGATGACTCTGAAAGGCAGCAGTTAGAGTTTCCTTGAGTTATGTGGCTCGTGGATAACACATGGAAGTATCTTGTGGAAAATGTTACAATGTTGAAAGCTCTATGTCAATGCAAACTATCACTGTTGGCCTTGAACCCACTCCACAAAATCAGGGTAAAGACTTCCTCTGGCTTCAAGTTGCAACAACCAGTTTAAAATGAACTTTAAAAGCCTCTGAATGCCATAAGAACTGCTCTTAAACAGACAATTTCATTGAGAAAGCAGGTGACAATAGCTTTAGTTAGACAGTGATACACTGTGCAGGGCTGGAACATTTGCTTGTGCAGTTGAAGTGAAACCCTACATTAAAGTTCCTCCAGCAATTAGCGCCTGAGTGGCGTCCACTGAAAGCCATACCTTAGCCTTGTTTCTAATCTCTTGCCCCTACCCCCTCCGATCCAACCAGTGACCCCTTCCACTCAAACCACCTTCACTCAGTCATTGGCCTGAAATGTACAGCTGCTCATCAGCCTCTCCAGTGCAGTACAGTTAACAGCCAGCATACTTCCTTGGCACTGATGGGCACAGAGAGGCGCTGACCCTCAAATGGTCAGCAGCCCAGAGTGCGCAGACCTCCAACTCCAGAGCCTCAATCCTCAGAGAGGGTCACTGTGGTCCAGCAGAGGGTCACCACACCTCATGTGAGGGGAAAGTTGAGAAGGAGAATTGATCGTATGCTGTTGGTGTCACTGCATCACAAACCAGCCGTCCCTCGAAGAGTCATCCAATCTCTACAGTGTGGAAACAGGCCCAAGTCCAAACCAGCCCTCAGAGCATCCGATCCATAGAACATAGAACATAGAACAGCAAAGTACAGGCCCTTCGGCCCACAATGTTGTGCCGAACTTTTACCCGAAACCTAAGGTCTATCTAACCTCCACCGCTACCTTATACTATCATCCATATGCCTATCTAATAGCCGCTTAAATGCCCCTAATGAGGCCAACTCCACTACCCTCTCCAGCAAGGCATTCCACGCCCCTACCACTCTCTGAGTAAAGAACCTACCTCTGACGTCTCCCCGATATCTACCTCCTTTCACTTTAAAACTATGTCCCCTCATAAAAGCTACCTCCACCCCAGGAAAAAGTCTCTGGCTGTCTACTCTATCTATATATCTGATCATTTTGTACACCTCTATCAAGTCAAGATCCAGACCCAACCCTATAACCCACCTAATCTACACATCTCTGGACACTATAGCATGGCCAATCCACCCTAACCTGCACATCTTTGGACAATGGGAGGAAACCAGAGCACCAGGAGGAAACCCATGCAGACACAGGGAGAATGTGCAAACTCCACACAGACAGTCGCCCGAGGGTGGAATCGAACCTAGGTCCCTGGCGCTGTGAGCCACCATGCTGCCACTTTGTTATAGAAGACAGGAGTCTCTGTTGAGATTTATCCATGATCCGTCCTCCACCATGGATTACTGAATAGCTGCTAAAAGATAAAAGTTGCCATCACCCCAGACGGTTGCTCTTCCATTACAGAGAGATCCAGCCAACTGAGCTAACCAACGAACCACCTCCTCCCCAAAACATTGGAAGGAGAAGCGATGGTAGACTGTACCCCAGCCACAGGCATGGCTGGATGGCAATGCAGAGAGATGCCAACCTGTCACCTCCATTAAAAATCACCCATCTCTTCTTTTTAACCTGTTTGAATTGCCACTGCCTTTGGCCTTTCAACATGAAATCATTTCGTGTTTCTACCCTGCATCATATTGCAGGGCTTCCCTTTATTCTTCTTCCAGAACCTTCCCCCTTTCCCTTGCTCAAAACCTTTTACTGCATCTCTGACTTCTCTTCTTCCAGATCCTTCCCCCTTTCCCTTGCTCAAAACCTTTTACTACATCTCTGACTTCTGTCAGTTCTTGTGAAAGGTTATGGACCTGGAACATTAGTTCTGTTCTTCTCTCTTTCTCTGCCATTGCTGCATGCCCTGCTTAAGATCTTCTGCATTTGTATGTTTTTATTTCAGATCTCCAATAACCGCATTATTGTAAAAACCGAAAGAACTGCGGGGCTGTAAATCGGAAACAAAAACAGAAATTGCTGGATAACGTCAGCAGGTCTGTCAGCATCTGTGAACAGGAATTAGAGTTAACGTTTCGGGTTGAGTGACTCTTCCTCAGAGCTGATGCTAGGAAACTGTCAGTTTATATAGAGTCATAGAGTTGCACAGTATGGAAACAGACCCTTTGGTCCAACCCTTGTCCATGCCGACCAGATATCCCAAATTAATCTAGTCCCATTTGCCAGCAATTGGCCCATATCCCTCTAAACCCCTCCTATTCATGTACAGAGGATAGGGTGGGGGGAGAGAGTAATGGGGAAACAATAGGTGGGGGTAGAGCACAAAGAGAGAAGAACAGCTGAACAGACAAAGAAGTGGATAATGATCTGGCTAGGAGGGTGAATAGCTATTAATGGGGACTATTAGTGACTAACAATGGGTTTTGTGCAATAGCGGTATTGAGTTGGGATGCAAGTGTGCTGTCAGACCTCAATCTTCCTTGTTCATCACCCTGGTATAATATCAGGCTCTGTTTTGGATGGGGACAAAGAGGTAGTGAGCCGTAAATGATTAAGATGAATGTGGTGCTGCTAGAAAGCATGAATAAACCTCCTTCTGTCACATGCAAGCTGCTGTTTCCAATTCTTGCCAAGTTAAACAACTCAAAGTGGTCCTCCGAAATTCCCTGAAAATGACTGTGACAGGGGCTGCTGCAGAGGATACAGCAAAATATACCAGCTTACCCAAGGAGCTTTTACCATGATATCAATTGTTAATGTCATATTGCACTATTAACTTAGCTTGCAGGCAATGACAGATGGTGTGAAAGCACTTGGTCAACAAAGACTCTGGGAAAGTAGCTGCAGAACTAGGGGTTGTCATAAGGTGGAGCAGTGGTTCTGCAATCATTGGCAAAATCCAGCATCGGGCTCTCTACCGTAGACAGTTTGCTGCAACTTTGTTCAGTTTCGCAGTAAACAGTTAGTGCTCATATTACACATACTGACCTGAGGATAGATACAGAAAATGTTGAAAAACTGTTTATCACTGGCAGAAGAGTCGGTAAGCAGAGGACAACATGGTTAAGGTCACTGGCGAAGAACCTCGAGGCGATGAGAGGCAAAGACCCATTTACGCAGCCTAGCTGTACTAGACTGGAATTGACGCCTGGGATGGCAGCGAAGGCAGATTCAGTCGTAACGTTTCAAAAGGGAACTAAATATTTAACACTGAATTGTTTTGTAGAGCTATGGGGGAAGAGCAGTGGAGTGGGACTAAGTAGATAGCTTCTGCAAAGTGTCAGCATAATGGGCTGAATGGCCACCTTCTATGCTGTAACATCTGTGATTCTGATGAATCACAGTCTCTGAGATTGGCTTAGCTACACCAAAGCGACAGCTCTTCTTTTTGCAAGCTTAATGTCTTGCGTTGCCACCTCGGGTGGAGTTTTGCATCATTTTATGCAAAAAATCTTCTTATAAAAAAACACTGGCAAGTGTGGGAGCGAACAGCACATAAGACAATAAACACCAAGTTGGAAAGAGTGAGACACAAGATGGGACAGGACAAGGAGTAGTGGTTAGAAAATAAGAGCAGGCCATTCAGCCCTTTGAACCTGCTCTGCCATTCAATACGATCATGGCTGATCATCCAACTCAGTCCCCTGTTCCCAATTTCTCCCTTTGATCCCTTTAGCCCTAATAATTATATCAAACTCCCTCCTGAAAACTTTCAATGCTTTGGCCTCAACTACTTTATGTGACAGAGAATTTCACAGGCTCATCACTCTCTGGGTGAAGAAATTTCTCCTCATCTCAGTCCTAAATGCCTTACCCTTTATCTTTAGACTGTGACCCCTGGTCCAGGCATGTTGCTGTGGGTCTGGAGTCACAGATAAACCTGGACATGGAATACAGATTTTCCTTCCTGAAGGACACCGGATATGGGTATTGTGGGCAATTTGTGATAGTCCCAGGGTCACCATCATGGAGATGAGCTTTATATTCATTTCAATTTAAATCAGCCTTGGGATAGTTTGCCCTCATCTGCCTGAATTAATCCAGCCGCTGAGCCATGGCTGTTTTAGAGCAGAGTGAGGAAGAATAATGCTAGATTCCAGCTCCAGCACCTGATTCACATGTCAGTTCTTCATGTATATCTCTGTGGGAGTTTGCTGTGTGCAAATTGGCTGCTGCATTTCCTTCATACAACAGTGACTGCACTTCAAAATAAGTTTTCAAGTAAATGGCCTCTGTTGAGCATCTCAGGTTTCTGCCTGCACATTTAAATACTGAGTTATGTTTCTGTCAGACTTGTAGTGACTTCTGAACTTTCACAACCTTAAATTGAAAGGGGCCTCTGTCAGTGCTTCTAAAATCTGAGGTTGAAGCATCTTGTACAGCAACAGGCCTTACAATGTGGCCTTCTCTTCAAAGCACTGCTACACAGAGGTACTCTTGTTAACATGAGGATTGCAGTGGTTCCACTTTGCAGTATTTTGGTACATCATTGGGTTGTATATGTGAGAATCGAGCTCAGTAGCTGTGACGTCTTTCACAATAGAGCAATCTGAGTTGTGGGAGCTTAGGTGACTTCTGTTTGTCTTTTCTCCTTCGTGGGATAAGTGCATTGCTGTCGAGATCAGCACTCGTTGCCTGTCCCTAATTGCCCTTGAACTGAGTGGCTTGCTGGGTCATTTTTGGGGGCTTACAGTTGAGAGTCAGACACATTGCTGCGGGTCTGGAGTCCACATGTAGGTCTGGACATAGATCTTAGATTTCCTTCCCAAGATGACATCAGTGAGCCAGATGTAGGTGTTTACACAATCAATGATAGTTGCATGGTCACCATCACTGAGGTTAGCTTTATAAAATACCACAGCATCTTTAAGGGTTTTACAACAGTAAACATGAGTGCCACTGTGTAGCACTGCTTTGAAGAGGGTCACTGTGCCTTGCAAGGCTGTAATCTTAAAAAATACATCAGCCTTGGACCTTAGGTTCCATGTCCCTAGATTATTAGTTGGGCTTCAGAACTAATACTATTCAAAGATTTGCCAAGATGTAACCAAGTCTGGAAGGTTTGAGTTGTAAGGAGGGGCTGGATTGGCTGGGACTTTTTCCCTGGAGCGTAAGAGACTGAGGAGTTACCTTATAGGGGTTTCTTAAATCACGAGAGGCATAGATAAGGTCAATAGCCAACAGCTTTTCCCTAGGGCAGGGGAGTCTAAAACTAGAGGGCATAGGTTTAAGGTGAGAGGGGAGAGATACAAAAGGATCCAAAGGGGAGTTTTTTCACACGGAGGGTGATGACTATCTGGAAGTAGTGGAGAACACGAGTACAATTTGGTCATTTAACAAACATTTGGACAGGTACATGGTTGGGATAGTAATGAAGGGATATGGACCGAATGCAGGCAAATGGGGCTAGATTAACTGTGAAAATTGGGCGGCATTGGCAAGTTGGGTTGAAGGGTCTGTTTCCATGCTGTAAGCCTCTATGACTCTATAGCTGTACTACTGCTGCCATTACAGCACCATTTCCACTGCGCTGGAGAGCCCTGCTGAGATGATCAGTGCCTTTAAGAAAGAGTAAAATGGGTGGGGAGGTTGGAAAGATAGAAAGTTACTTCTCATCTCAAAGCAGATTTGACCTTTTGTTTTGCAAAATTATTTACAAGTAACAACCCGGGGAAGAGAAATATGTTTGACAGAAGTCAACAAATGTTCAGCGCAAAGTCATTGTCCATTGTTAGGAGTAGAAAGATCACTGAATGTGAAGCCATACGATTGGCACCTGTCTTCAAAAACAAGGAGATCAAGCTGTTACACATCTCCTGGGTCCTGACCATTTTTTTTCAAAGCATAATTTTCCGCAATACTCCACAATATCTCCTTCACATCACTTGGCCTGGGAAAGATGGAATGGGGATTATTTGGCAGACACAAATGGAAGAGTTCCAATTATTTCTTCTATAAATGACTGACAGCCAATGTTGTGTTTGGGGCAGGAAGGATTCTATTTAATGGGATTTAAGCCGAGCAAGAACACTAGGAAAATATCTATAATGCTTTAGCAATCTCATAATAGGTTTTACAATTTTTCCTGGAGATGACAACTGGCCTAAATTTTTTCCACTTGAGCAACTTCCGGATTTTGGTCCTAATTTGTTTGGCCTGTCCATGAATGATGCAGCTACAGTGACGTCAAACAAGGACATGGGCTGGAATCAGCTGTGACTATACACTCGCCCACTATCATTCACTCTGTGACACTGGGCTGGTTACACCTCCAATCTGCCCCTGAAAGCTCTGAATCATTGTCAAACAGACCATCAGGAATTGCAGAGACTCTAATCCCGCTTTGCTGCAACTCTGATTTCATTTCTTCTGAAACAAAACTTGGAAGAGGCTTTGGAGTGCCATTAAATAATGACTAAAAGCGTGAGACTTCAACTAATTCTAACCAATGTATCCCCACACCCTGGCCTTCTGTCCCCCTCCCTTTTTTGGAAACACAAATTGTCATCAATGCAGGAAGAAAAACAGAAATTGCTGGAAAAGCTCAGCAAGTCTGGCAGCATCTATGGAGGGAAATCAGAGTTAATGTTTTGTGACCTTTCCTCAGAACTAATGGTAGCTAGGAAAAGGATGGTTTTATGCAGAAGTTGGGATGGTGGGAGGTAGGAGAGTTAACTATAGATGGAGATAGAGAGACAAGAACGGTTGGATAAAGGAGTGGTTAAAGGTCAGTTTGGGGCATGAATAGCTGCCAATGGGGACTCTTCATGGCTAATAATGGGTAGTGTGTGGTAGCAGCCCCTGTGATAATAAGGCCTGGTGTGTGGGGTTTGGGTAAGGACATGGGAGAAGGTTCCTCAAGCCCTGAAATTGGTGAACTTGATATGGAATCCAGAAGGCTGCAGAGTTCCTGAGTGGAAAATGAGGTGCTGTTCTTCCAGCTTGCACTGAGCTTCACTGGAGCACTGCAGCAAGCCTGATTTAGGGATGTTGGCCAGGGAACAGGGTGGTGTATTGAAGGGGCAGGCAACAGGAGGCTCAGAGTCGTTTTTGCAGACAGAATGTAGGTGTTCTGCGATGCAGATGCCCAGCCTGTGCTTTGTTTCTCCAATGTAGAGGAAAACACATTGTGAGCAGCAATTGCAGTAGACTAGATTGAGTGACGTGCAGGTAAAGCATGGTTTCACCTGGAAGGTATATTTGGGACCTTGGATACTAAGGAGGAAGGAAGTAAACAGACAAGTGTTACACCTTCCACAATTGCAGGGGAAGGTGTCTTGGGGCTGTATGTTGTGGTGGTGGTTGAGGAAGGGAGGGGGTAGGGTTGTCAGCATGGTGGGGAGAGGGGCTTGGGAGTGAAGAAGGAATGGACTAAGGTGTCTCAGAGGGAACAGTCCCGATGCAAGGCTGACAAGGGAGGAGAAATATGTGTCTGGTGGTGGCATTCCACTGGAGGTGGCAGAAATGGCAGCTAATGATCCTCTGGATGTGGAAGCTGGTGGGATGGTAGATAAGGTCAAGGGGGACCCTATCGCTGTTGTGGGAGGGAGAAATGGGCTGAGGACTGAAGTGCGGGAGATGGGTCGGACCCGGCTGTGGGCCCTGTCAACTATAGCACTGGGGAATCCTCAGCTGAGGAAGATCAACAATGCAGAGTTGGGATCTCAATGGAAGGATTTTCCAATTGGAATGTCAATGGACATTGTCAGAAACTGTGAAAAAACAAACGGTCCAAATGGTCATTCGTGGCATTGCCTTGGGGCTCGTGCTCATTTCCTATTTGTTACATTTGGAAGATTGGTAACAGCCAGAACTTTACTCCCTGATTTTCTGCAGTCAAACTTGATACCAACTCAAACTTAAAAGTAAGCTCTGTGCTTCAATTCACTGACCAATGTCTTCCTGAAACACACTTGCCAGGAAGCTAAAGACGTAATAGTTTGAATTACATTGGAGTCAAGCGTTTGCGGGTGCAGGCTCCATCTCAGAGACCTTAGCGTCAAATTAGATCCGATACGCTGGCACAGTACTGTAGGAGTGCTGCACTGTCAAAGTTGTCATCGTATTGACAAGACATTACGCCAAAACCCTGTCTGCCATCATAGGTTTAAAAAGGTCTTTCAACGAAGAATAGGGGATCACTGCAGTCCTGATTTATCCTTCAATCAGCCTCACTAAAAGCAAATTTCTGATCATTGCTGTTTATCTACATTAGCAATAAAAAGAATGACAGATGCTGGAAATCTGAAAAAAAACAGGAAGTGTAGAGAAACTTATCTGTTTCTATATACATTGGTTTATGACCCTACTACATTACAGCAATAACTACACCTCAAAACAACTTCAGGGCTTTGGGATATGTTGAGGTCATGAAAGATGCAAATAGCGATGCTTTTCTTGGAAATAGTTTCATAAACAAATGGGATATAAAATAATATTCAATGAAATGATGTGTACAGCATTTAGAAAAGTTGGCGATATCCACAAAGCTGTACTAGTGCCAAGCACGACATTTTGCCACACAGCATGAAGACTCAATTGGAACACATCCTCGTGACATCGGGTTATAAATGAGGAAGGTGACAATCGTGTAAGAAGTGGAGCACTGTTACCACAACTAGCAAACAGCTGGACTGACCACAACCAAAGTCAAAAAGGCTATTGGCTTACTGATATATAATTCAACCATGTCAGAATTCTGGCCTCCAGGACTGGAGCGGGGGTCGATGTGGTACAGTTGTCAGCTCAAAATAGAATCGTAGCCACACGACACTGTAAACTATTCATGGCAGGACTGCAAGAGCTGTTACTGCTTCATCTCAACATTCAGTTGGACATTTCTTTGGACATGAGTCGTCTCCCCATCCCACAGATGCCTTCATCTACCTCCAATACTTTGCCCCAATCTGGACTCCTCGCTCTAGCCTTATACCTGCACTCGTTGATTGAGAATTGTCGACGTGACATTGGTCGCCTCAATTTCTCTGCTCCCACTCTCCCTTACCCATTCAAACGTATCTCCCTCTGAGCTGACTGCACTTTACACTCTCAGATCCAACCCTGACTTAGTCATCAAGCCCCTCGACAAGGGGTGGTGCTGCTGTTGTCTGGTGTACTGACCTCTACATTGCAGAAGATGAGCGCTAACTCTTGAGTATCTCCTCCTATTTCCTCCTGGACCATGACCCTACCATCATGCATCAAGCCATTGTGTGCACATCAGTCACTGATCTCATCTCATCTGGGATCTCTCCCCACTGCCTCCAAGCTCACAGTCCCTCAACCCTGTACATCCTGCTCTACCTTCTCCCCAAAATCTTCAAACAGGACTTCCCAGGCTAACCCATTGTTTATGTCTGTTCCTGCCCCACAGAACTCATCTCTTCCTACCTCAACTTGATGTTTTTCTCCCTTTGTCCAATCCCTTTCCACTTACGTCGTGATTCTTTTGATACTTTATGTCAGTTTCAGAATTTCCAGTTTGCTGGCTCCCGCTGCCTCCTCTTTACCAAGTGACGTGCAATCCTTTTACACATCCATCCTCCATCAGGATGGTCTCAGTGTTCTCTGCTTCTTCCTGGAAAAAAGGCCTGAACCATCCCCACCCACCATCACCCTTCTCCGCCTGGCCGAGCTCGTCCTCACTCTGAACAACTTCTCCTTTAACTCCTGTCACTTTCTTCAGGTCAGATGGGGGCACCATGGATACCTGCATGGGCCCCAGTTATGCCTGTCTCTTTGTGGGGTATTGTTCCTGTCCTTTTCCAGACCCCACCCTCAACTGCTTCTCGGTATATCGATGGCACTTCATTCTCTCGTCCGGAACTGGAAAAATTGATAAATTTCACTTCCAAATTCCTCCCTGCTCTCACCTTCGCCCATTCCATTTCTGACTCCTCCCTTCCCCTGCTTTGACATTTCAGGGGATAGGCTGGCCAGCAATGTCCATTACAAACCCACGAACTCACACAGTTACCTGGACTATACATCCTCACACCATGCTTCGTGTATGGACTCCGTCCCACTCTCTCAGTCTCTCCATCGGTGTCACTTCTGATCTGCTGACGCCACCGTGCGCAGGGGTTCCTTAGAAATGTCCACCATTTCCCTCAGCCGAAGATTCCCCAGCACCGTGGTTGACAAGGCCCTCAGCTGGGTCCTGCACTTCAGCCCTGACCCTCTCTCTTCCCTCCCACAACAACACTAGTGTCCCCTTGGTCCTCACCCCATCAGCATTCACATCCAAAGGATCACAAGCCGCCATTTCCATCATCTCTAGTGGGATGCCATCACCAGACACATATTCCCTTCCCCTCCTTTTTCAGCATTCTACAGGGACCATTCCCTCCAGGACACCTTGATGCATCCCTTCTCCACTCTTAACACAACCCCACAGCTCCACAACACCTTCCCATGCAATTGCAGAGGGTATAACACCTGTGTGTTTATCTCGCTCCCTCCTCACCGTCTAAGGCACCAGACACACCTTGCAGGTGAAGTGGCAATGTACCTGTACTGCACTCAACCTAGTCTTACTGTTCGTTGCTCACAGTGTGGTCTCCTCTATCTTAGACCATAAGATATAGGAGCAAAAATTAGGCCATTCTGCCCATCAAGTCAGCGCTGCCATTCAATCATGGTTGATAAGTTCCTCAACCCCATTCTCCCTGTAACCTTTGATCCCCTTGATAATCAAGAACCTATATATCTCAGTCTTAAATGTATTCAATGATCTGGCCTCCACAGCCTTCTGCGGCAGTGAATTCTATAGATTCACCACTCTCTGGCTGAAGAAGTTTCTCCTTATCTCCGTTCTTCCCTTTACTCTAATGCTGTGCCCTCGGGTCCTAGTCTCTCCTACCAATGGAAGCATCTTCCCAACATCCACTCTGACCAGGCCATTCAGTATTCTGTAAGTTATTGGGGAGACAAAGTGCAGACTGGGTGATGACTTCGCAGAACACTCACATTCTGCACGTAAAAAAAACCCTGAGCTTCCAGTTGCCTGTCACTTCAAACACCACCCTGTTCCCTGGCCAGCATCTCTGTCTCAGGCTTGCTGTGGTGCTCCAGTGAAGCTTAGTGTAAGCTGAAGAACAGCATCACATTTTTCACTTGGGGAGACTGCAGCCTCTTGGACTCAACATCGAGTTCAATAATTTTAGAGCCTGATCCATCCTTTCATGTTTATTACCCTAGCCCTATGGCTGGTCCTGTGACATGGATTGGTCACAGCCTACTCTCAGCTGTCATTGCCACTTCTACTCAACAAAATAATCACAGAACTGCAGTTGCTGGAAATCAGAAACAAAAACAGAAATTGCTAGAGAAACTCAGCAGGTCTAGCAGCATCTGTGGAGAGAAAGCAGAGTAATGTTTTGCGTTCAGTGACCCTCCTTCAGAATGTTTATTATTATATTACCATTTTACATTACCATTGTTATGGCTTATTGAGTTTCTCTTCTGTCCCGGCCTCCTATTAATAATCCCCTCATCTGCCTAGCCTCTTTCATATATCTTTCTCTCAGCTTTGTCTCCACTTAACCACTCACATCTCCCCAACTCACCCAACCACCTCTTTAGTATAAACACCACTTTTTCCGAGCTGTGATCAGTTCTGAAGAAGGGTCACTGGACTCGAAACGCTACCTGTGCTTTCTCTCTCCACAGCTCAACAGCTCAGGTTTGAAGGGGGAAATCTAATGGCACATTGGCTAGTTAATGGGGTGGCAACAGCCTAGTGGTATTATCACTGGACTGTTAATCCAGAGAACCAGGTAATGTTCTGGGGACCTTGGTTCAAATCCTGCCATGGCAGACGGTGGAATTTGAATTCAATAAAAATCTGAAATCTAATGATGAGCATGAATCCAATGTCAGGGAAAAACCCACCTGGTTCACTAATGTCTGCAAGGGAATGAAACTGCCATCCATACCTGGTCTCGCTTACATTTGCCTCTAGACTGGCAGCATTGTGACTGACTCCTAAGTGTCTTCCCAGAAATTAGGGATGGGTATAGCCTGCGATGCCCTCATCCTGTGGATGAATTTTAAAAAAAGCCTGCTTCCGAGCCAGCAGCTCCAAGTTTGAGAATTGGGCCAGGACTGGATGGCTAAGGAAGGTGCATTTGGACCAAGGCCAAACAATTTGAGGATTAACCTGTGAATCCTTCCAACGCACACAACAATGGCAGCTGGAGGAGGGAGGAGGGGAGAAATGCCTGCTCAGCTGTGAGATGGATATTTGCAGCCTCTCCCACCACTACTCCTACCTCCAGACTGCAGGAAGGATGTAAAAGTGCGAGTTGTCACAGTAATTTGGACCTCCCCCCAACCAACTGAACCGCATACTTGAATGGTTTACCCTGGTTCCCAGCCTATCAAATGGCACAGCAGGCTCGAGAAGCTGAATTGCCTACTCTTGCTCTCAGTTTTTATGCACTATGTCAACCATTGTGCACACACATATGTAACTGTAGCTTAAAAAGACAATTTTATGGTCACTAACTGTTACTTTTTAAGTACGATTGGCTAAAGTTTGGAGCATTTACAATTGAGGACATGTAGAAAGAACAAGCTCATAAACTTACAAAAGGAATGAGCTCCCATGTGATTCACATCCGGTTCCATTGCAAGCACAGGGCCAGATTTGAACTCTGTGTGAGCGAGTCAGTGTTTTGCATCACTTGAAGTCTAGCACAATATGCTCAACAGTGATTCCTTCTGGAAACTGGCAGGAAGGGAGATTTTGCTGAACGGCACCATCAGTGGAATTGTATCCAATTCCATAAATAGCACTACCTGTGATCATCAGTGTCTGCAAACAGATTGCTCATTCTAACGCACCTTGGTTGTAGATGTGTCAGTAGGTGTTCATGCAATGCTTGCTAACACTCGTGTACGTAACCTTCTGTTTTTGCTGAGTGGGCCTAGAACAGTCTGACTTGATTCATTTTATTTCTATCTGTCTCTCTCTCTCACACACTCTTGACCAATGGGAAGACTGTCATTATAACTATTGGCTTAACCAGTAGCACTCTCATCAATCAGTCGCAAGGCTCGAGGATCAAGTCCTGCTCTGGGGCTCGAGTGAAAAAATCAAGGCCAATGCTCCAGTGCAGTTGCAGAGGAGGAGTGCCACATTGTTGGAGATGCTGCCCATAGATGAGGAGATGGAACCGAGGCTCTGTCAGACTGGTTTCCTGGCTGTATTAGATCCTGTGGCATGATTCTGAAGAAGAGGGTGGTAGATCTCCTTTGTGTCCTGGCCAATACATATCTCTGGATCACCATCACAAACACAAACCTTCACACTACTGTTCATGGGAGCTAGCTATGTGCAACAACAGTGATCTCACTTCAAAAGTTCTTCATTGGCTGTGAGTGCTTTAAGATGGCATTGGCTGTGAAAAATACAAGAAGATTAAGAGGCTTTTCTGGGTTTTGCTTTGGGAACAATATTCACTCAAGCAACATAACGAATATCTCTTCTCATTAAAATTTAGCTCTTCGTCCAAGCTTATAGTCACTGGTCCGAATATCTCCTTTGGCTCAATGTCACATTTTGTACAATCATGCTCCCATGTACAGCCTTGAAGTATATTATTATGTTAAAGGCTGCTATGTAAATGCAAGTTGTTACTATTGTTTAGTACTTGCATTTTTTTTTAATCCAGACCTTTTTGTCCTACTTCAGTTGTGAATAAATCTGGGATAGATTATAGGAAGTGGTCGAGCAATGTGCCATTTTTCATTATCTGAGGAGATGTGGGAGGCACTCCACATAGTACATTATTCATCCTTATCCTCCTCTCAGCATTTGACCAGGACTGTCATATTGTGGTTCTCCACAATCTCTCCTCTCAGTTCTGAGTCCATGGGATGTTCTTCGTCTGGTATTATTTCAAGGAATCCTGACTCAACATCTGCATCTCCAACAACAACTTATCTTCTGGTAGCCACACTGTCCACTCTGGAGCTCCCGAGGACCTATACTAAGTAGCTTCTCGTTCCTCATCAATATTATTCTCTTTGATAATGTCAGCATGGGTGAAAAGCTCTCCTTCCCTCTGTATGTTGACAATTTAAAACTGTGTTTCTTCCAAACCCACCCCTCCTCCATGCTGCTGAACAATTGGCAGACGTCAAGCAAAGGATAAGTCATAATATCCCTGGAAAACTCTCATTCCCGGCTTTTTTGCTGATTCCACCTCTCTGTCCTTCCCTCCTGTTCCCCTCACTTCGCCGCTGGATCATAAGCTGAACCTTGACATTTCGTTTTGCTCAGGCTTCAAACCCTCACATTGCCTAAGTCACCGTAAACCTTAATTTTGCTCTATAAATTTTTCCAGCCTCCTCCCCTGCTTCAGAACTCCTGCTGCTCACACCCTTAGCTGGGCCTGTATCATAATGTCAAGCTAAAAAGCTTCCTGCTGATCTTCCTTCGGCCAATCGCCATAAACTTGAAATCAGTCTCTGAGAAAGATCTGTCCAGCATTAGACTCCACTCACCCATCCCAGTCTGACCTAACTCAGTCAGAAATCACACGACACCAGGTTGTAGTCTAACAGGTTTCTTTAAAATCACAAGCTTTCAGAGCGCTGCTACTTTATCAGGTCCACCTGTATTTACCCTGACTTAAATCTCCTAGTTCAGAGGTAAGGTCACTACCGCTTTTATGCTGATGACCTATTTAATTAGCAGCGATAAGCCACTCTTCAGTTTCTACATAACATGTAATTTATTGTGCAACAGTAATAGGTACCTGTTACACTGACTAGTTTAGCATAATTACAAAGGCTATGAGGAGCCAGAAAGATCTGTCTGTTTCCATTGTGACATCCCATTGGACTGCTCGATTCTCCACCCTTGACTGCGTGACATCAGAGCAGGTGGCACTTAATGCATTTCACCAGTAACTCTTTCAGAACCACTACCTTGTACAATAATTACCATATTGTTACTTGTAGAGCTTAGACCAGACACTGTACCACACAAAATCTTACATTGACTGTTAAGTGCTTTTGATGATCCTTTCTAACGTTGCAGTGAATGGCTGGCTGCTAAATGTCTGTCTGATGTATTCCCTGTGAAACAGCTTGAGTTTTTTCATTGGGTGAAAGTCACAGGAACAGGTCATTTAGGCCCTCAAGCCTGTTAACTATCTCAAATTTAAAATTAACATCTGATCCTGCATCCGCTGCTGTTTGTGGAAAAGAGTTCCAAATATCTATCACCCTTTTGTGTGCAGAAGTGCTTCCTAATATCTCTCCTGAACAGTCTGGCCCCAGTTTTTAGACTATCTCAGCCCTCGCTCACTTTGTGCTTACTCGGGTATTCGTAGCACCTCTCCCTTTGTGCACGGACAGACAATCTGGCGATTTGTGATCCTTGCCAGCACAGACAGTTGAGGGGGCAGACATGCTGGTGTACTGCACTGTGTTAAGTCATTGTCACACCTAAAGCTTGTACCCTCAGCACAGATGATGCTGCAAGCAATACTGAGAGTGACAGACCATGAGCTTTGGTGGAATCACTAACCAGTGGAAATAGTTAATCTGAAGGGTTACTGAACCCAAAATGTTAACTCTGCTTTCTCTACGCAGATGCTGCCAGACCTGCTGAGTTTTTCCAGCAATTTCTGTTTTTGTATCTTTATCTACCCTGTCTTTTCCTCTCACTATCTTGAAGATGTCAATCAGATCACCCTCTCATCTTCTAATTTCTGGAGAAAGCAAACCTAGTCTGTGTAATTTCTCTGCATAACTTAACCCCTGAAGTCCAAGAATCAATCATTCTGGTCAACTTAACTTGTATTCCCTCCAAAGCCAATATATTCTTCCTATGTCACGACAGAAATGCACATTGTTCTAGTTGCTTGTACACAGCCCCTTTATAGGATTTAGGCAAACTCTTGAACAAAGGGTTTTTAACACATGGTGCTCTTGTTTTTGTCATCAAACACGTCAAAGTGTAGGAAGGAAGCTGCAGTTACTAAGCCATTCATAAAGCACTTCATGCTCCCATTGTTTACAGAAACTGTGGAAGTTTTTGTAGAGTGATATCAAAACATCAGTCAGAGGAGGAACTCAGCATGTTTTCCTCTAGTATGAGAGACATAAAGTTTAATAGCGAGGAGATTATGCTTGAACCCAGTAGCCACAGCGTGTTTGAGTACTGCATGACTTCAACTCATTTTTCAGTAGGTCCAATTTCTTTTTAGCTCACGTGTTTATTGAGATTACCCTTAAATGAATGTGAGCTACAAGGGGGAGGCAATGGCCTAGTGGTATTATTGCAGGGCTGTTTATCCAGGAAACCCAGGTAATGTTCTGGGGACCCAAGTTCAAGTCCCCCCATTGCAGATGGTGGAAGTTGAATTCATTTAGAATTAAGAGTCTAACAGTGAGCATGAAACCATTGTCAGAAATGACCCATTTGTTTCACTGATGTCCTTGAGGGAAGGAAACTGCTGTCCATACCTGGCCTGGCCTACATGTGACTCCAGGCAATGTGCTCTGATATCATGTCGTCCAGGGTGGAAAATCAAGCAGCCCAGTAGGATATCAAAGTCGAAACATACAGATCTTTCTCCTCCTTGTAGACTTTGTAATTATGCCAAACTAGTCAGTGTAACATGTATCTATTACTGTTATGTAATAAGTTATATGTTTCTAAAGACTGAAGAGTGGCTTATCAATGCTAACTAAATAGGTCATTGGACAGCATAAAGTGGTAGTGACCTTAACTCTGAGCTAAGAGGTTTAAGTCCCATCTGTTCCTGAGGTGTATCTTAACATATTTGAGCAGGTTGATTTAAAAAAGATCTAAAAAGGATTGATCGGCCCTTGTGCGCAGTGACAATATCCCTACCTTTGAGCCAGGTTCAAGTCCCACCTGCTCCATAGGTGTGTCAAAGCACATCTAGAATCACAGAATTCCTACAGTGCAGAAAGAGATCATTCAGCCAATCGAGTCCAAACTGACCCTCTGAGGAGCATCATACCCAGATCCACCCCACCCCTATAAACCTTGCATTTCCCATGGCTAACCCACCTGCCCAGCACATCCCTGCATACTAGGGGTAATTTCCCATGGCCAATCCACCATAACCTGCACATCTTTGGAGTGTGGGAGGAAACCGGAGCACTCAAAGGAAACCTGCACAAACGCGATGAAAATGTGCAAACTCATATCAAACTCATGACCAGGTTAATTAAAAATTCCTAAAAAGGAAGAATGGTGATACCACCCAACCCTAAGCACATGACACCAGGGATTGGTGCCACAACATACAACAAGAATGACCAGATTATCTATTTTTAGTGCTGTTTAAGGGATGGATATTGACCTGCACAAAGAGGAGAACCCCCCTGCTCCCCCTTGGGAATGGTGCCATCGGATATTCTACATCCATCTGAACACATAGGAACACAGGAACTAGCCCTCAAGCCTGTTCCTACCATAGAATGAGATCATGGCTGATGTGTGGCCTAACTCCATGCACCTGCCTTTGGTCCATACCCCTTTGCTTCAAAAAAATTCATCAATCTCGGATTTAAAACTAAAATTAACAATGTGAAAGCCACTGGGACCACAGTTTAACATCTGATCTGAAAGATGGCACCTACGACAGTGCAGCATTTACAGTTCTAGGAGTGGGAACTCGATTGATCATTCTCACTTTTACATCCAGAAGAAACGAAGCAAATTGCAGAACACAGGATGAAATGCTGTTCAAGGATGCAGTTTCCTTCAGCTCAGCAAAGACCCAGGACCACCCAACCAAGAGCAACGGCAAGAGAAAACTACCCAAGGAGATGGATAACAGATGGAATTGAGAAATCACTGCAGCTGCTGTTGTTCAAATAAGTTTAATGTGGCCCACAAGGCCTTCAAACTGAACAAAGAACAAATGCTGAGGATATACTGCGAGGCCAAAATTGTTGGGAATTTTATCTGCAGTTGGTTTTAATCCATACCATAGCAGAAAATATAGGCGAGAATGTTCTCGGTTTAGAATGAATGAATCTTGATCACTATGGGATTATTGCCTGAACCCACTGGATAATTTTGTAAAACTGTAAGGAGGATTGTGTCCCGTTAAAACCTAAATGGTGATAGAATTAAAGAATTCCGGATTATTGTTTGTTCTCTAGTTTTCCTGATGGTTTTTGCCAGGGATTGGACTTATGGGCCTCGGCCAGTATCTCATTCAAAGGATCATTCTTAGAGTCATCCAACGTGGAAATAGACCCTTCGTCCAAATAGCCCAAGGCGATCATGTTGCCAAACTGAACTAGTCTCACTAGCCTGCATTTGGCCCAAATCCCTTCCAAATCCTCTGATACTTCACCCAAGGGTGGCACAGTGGTTAGCATTGCTGCCTCACAGTGCCAGGGACCCAGGCGACTGTCTGCGTGGAGTTCGCACATTTTCCCCGAGTCTGCGTTGGTTTCCTCCTGGTGCTTCGGTTTCCTCCCATAATCCAAAGATGTGCAGGTTTGGGTGGGTTGGCTATGCTAAATTGCCCCATAGTGTCCAGAAATGTGCAGGCTAGGTAGATTAGCCATGGGGAATGCAGGGTTACAGGGACAGGGTCGGGGTGTGAGCCTGGGTGCAGACCTGATGGGCCGAATGACCTGCTTCCACACTATAGGGATTCTATGATTCCAAGAGATCGCTCAGAAGGGCAAGTGATGAATTTACACACGTGAACTTCAGAGCCACACATTCAGTTGTTCCAGAGGATTACTCCTCAGCAACAAGGTTCCCTGGATCATTTATTTTTAATCTCTCACCTAAATGACACTGAGTTGCACCAAGTCCAGCCCAAACTATTGAGGTCGGCCAAGTTGGCACTGTCCACTCTAAACAGCAGCAAAATACAGGACTGAGTAGGACATAAAAATGCAAAGCATAAAGGCTAAAAGAGAAACATATACAAGCCTTGAGATTACCACAGATGATGTTAGTGGATGAGTGCCTTGTGAATTTATATAGACCTCTTGGCAATATTAGTAAAGACAGCTGTTAGTGGCAATGAGAGGCATGTCACAGGAGTGTGCTAAATATTTGCTCGTATTGTCAACTGTTACTTCTGAACTGTTTAGAGAAATCGGTTATGAATTTTGTCTTCATTCTTTGCACATACCATGCCCCTCTACAAATCTGCTACCAGTGCTAAGCGCTTTTTAGAAGCAAACATTCAACAAATTCTTGGAATGCCAGTGGGAATGTGTATCACTGCTACCATTATGAATTGGGCATTGCATATGCCACAGATGGTGTCTATAGTCCTATCGTAGGTGCTTGATGTAAATTCACTGGTTGCTGGGCAGTGGGTGCCTTATCTATAGCCTGTAAAGAACTCAGGTGTTCCAAAATGCTTTATAACGCAACTGGTTTGTTCTGATGTGGAAAGCAAGGCAGGCAATACCTTCCCACACATAGCAAAGAAATAAAGGCCAGACCACCTATTATGAGATGGTAGGAACTGCCGATGCTGGAGTCAGAGATAACACACTGTGGAGCTGGCGGAACACAGCAGGCCAGGCAGCATCAGAGGAGCAGGAAAGTCGATGTTTCGGGTCGGGACCCTTCTTCAGAAATCTGAGAGTCTTCAGAAATCATTTCTGAAGAAGGGTCCCGACCCGAAACATCGACTTTCCTGCTCCTCTGATGCTGCCAGACCACCAATTATGTTAGTTGAGGGCTAAATGTTTGTCAGAACACCAGGAAAACTCTTCAGTACTTCTTGAACACGGACAGGGTCTCAGTTTAACATCTCAGCTGAGAGTCAGCATCTCTGCAGTGCAGTGCTGCACTGAAGGCTCAACCTGGTTTGCATGCTCAAGTTTCTGGAGTTAGATGTGAGTCCACAGCCTCCCAATTCAGCGGTGTGAACAATTATATTATCTGAACAAACTGGGTTGGGCATGATGGGCCAAATGGCCTCCTTGTGCATCATAACGATTTTGCCATTCAGTGATTCTGAAAACATAGAAATCCAAACAGCAAATTGTACTTTTTGAACTTGGCACTTCATTCAGCTCACACCTCCAACTGTGAGTCACTGCTTAAGGGTAAGGGGTAAATCTTTTAGGAGTGAGATGAGGAGAAATTTCTTCACCCAGAGAATAGTGAGCCTGTGGAATTTATTCCTGGAGAAAGTGGGCGAGGCTAAAACATTACATATTTTCAAGAAGGAGGCAGATATAGCTCTTGAGGCTAAAGGGATATTGGTGGGAGGGGAGGGGCAGGTTTAAGGTGTTGAGCTCGATGATCAGCCATGATCATATTGAATGGCGGAGCAGACTCGAGGGGCTGAATGGCCTACTCCTGCTGCTATCTTCAATGTTTCTACATTTCCATGTACAGTTGTGGAAATGAGAAAATCTGAACAGACCATTCCTTTTAAACAAATATCACTGATGTGACCTTCAGCCTTTCAGTGAAAGCTGCATGAAAGTATCTGACAGGTTTTCTTTTAGCTCTTCTTCATCAGCAGTCATATGTTGTCCAGAGAAAGTGAAGATCACAATGAGGATAGCAAAAGCGATTTACTAAGGGAAAAATGCAAAGTATCTGAAATAGAGAGAGAAAGATGGGATTGTGGGAAAAGGACACGAGACTGGATAAATTCATATGTAAAGTCTAAAAGAGGAGACTACATTAAATGGAGAGAGAGATAGAGAGACAAGAATTGGAGAACTGGAGGGAAGCAAGCAGTTAGCAGAAAGGAGAACAGTTTCTTTCTTGTTCCCAGCACAGAAAGAGACTTGTTTATTAAATGAGTATAAGACACAGCTGAAAAGGTGCAGGTTAAAGGGAAAGGTGCTGATCCCGATCAGGCTGCGTATAAGGCCAAGGATTTATAGCATATGGTGGCTCCAGAGTAATTAATGTTAGTGAAATAAATTTGACTTGCAGCCTGAGGGTTTGCACCCCTGCAACTAATCATCATACCAGCAATGGCATTTTATAATGGTATATAATTATTTGTAAGTATATCATGTTATTCAACACTTGCCCAATGGCAATGGAACAATCAATAAATAACAAGTCATGAAAATTTTCCGCTCATTCGGATTAATATTGGATTTCATGGTATTCTGATGAAACTACTAGATTGGTTTGTGGTATTTGGCAATTGGACCTTTCAGTACTAGTCAAGGTCACTGGCACAAGGTCCAAGATATTCAAGACCCACTCCAGAGACTTGAGCACATAATGCAAGCTGACTCGCGGCACCACTGAGGGATTTTGTTATTTTGGCGACAATTAACTGAGGCCCTGTCTGCTCTCGCAGATCAGCATAAAAGATACCATGATGACATTTCAGAGAGGAACATGGGAGCTCTCCCCACACATGTGTCCCAATCAATATTAACCCCTTGACCAACCACGCAACAAAAAAAAACTCCCAAGACAATCTGGTTTTTAATTGCATTACTGTTTGTGGGATCCTGCTGTGCACAAATGGACTGTTATATTTCATACATTACAGCAGTGACTATCCCGCTAAAGTAATGAAATGACTGTAAAGTGCATGGGATGTCCAAAAGTCATTATAGGCACTATATAAATGCAAATCTTTCTTGACTGTCAAGGTTTTGCTGAAAAATATGGATTAAATCATGGAGTGTAATTTTGAGAATACATGTAAATTTCCCACGATTCTGTTTGGTGACAGAATATGATTTGTTTGATGACCAAACCAATTGCCAGAGTCGTAAATGGACTGAAGCCTGAAGTGAAACCCCAAAATCTCAGTAAGTATAATAGGAACATGAGAGCTGCTTGCTGAGTGTAGTGATTGGAGCCAGCTGGACATTGTTGACTAGAAGATCATTGATTGGGGTTGTTAACCTGGGTCAGTCAGGAAACCCTGGCCGACCACTATTAACAGGGGATTCAGAATCTCCTCACTTCAGGGAACTGACTCCCCTGGCCATAGCCAGTATATTGTGCACAAGTAAACAAAGCATGACTTGATGACAGGATACAGCCTCTGTACAGTTATTTCAGTGAGCAAAGATCAAGTGCCATCTAACTTTCCTCCCAGCGTCTTGCTGGCTGCATGGTAATGTGCATGATTGACACTGCATTAGATACTCTAATTTCCAGTTCCTGGTTCAAACTTTGCATGCCCCAGGAAAGAATCTTCAACCCAATTACTTCGGAAATCACACAGTTGCTTGTCTGGTTGTATGACTCTATGAGATACCCTGCACAGCGCACTGTGTTCTGGATTTCAAAGCACTGCACTTGCCATTGTAAAGGTCACTCAAAGTAACTCGATGAGCAACTCACTTCCTTAATTTGTAAAATCTGATCGCCATCTTCCAGACACAGGTCAGGAGTTTGTGGAATACTCTACCCTTGTCTAGGGAGGTGGAAATGAGCTGGGCTGGTTTTGGGATGCGGTTGGGGGAGGGGAGATTTTGAAGCTTGTGAAATCCACATTGATGCCATTGGGCTGCAGGGTTCCCAGGCTGAATATGATTTGCTGTTCCTGCAGCCTTCGGGTGGCATCACTGTGGCATTGCAGGAGGCCAAGGATAGACATGTCATCTGAGGAATGGGAGGGGGAGTTGAAATGGTTCGCAACTGGGAGGTGCAGTTGTTTGTTGCGAACTGAGCGCAGGTGTTCTGCAAAGCGGTCCCCAAGCCTCCGCTTGGTTTCCCCGATGTAGAGGAAGCCACAATGGGTACAGCGGATGCAGTATACCACATTGGCAGATGTGCAGTGAACCTCTGCCTGATGTGGAATGTCTTCTTGGGGCCTGGGATTGGGGTAACACCTGCGCTCAGGACCTGAGGAATCTTGATTTTTCTAAATAAGCTGCATCGATGAAACTAACTTCATTTTGAAGCCGTCCTCCCTGGACTGACCTATCTCCTCCCTACCCCCCTACCTACACTCACCTTTACTGGCTCCATCCCCGCCTCTTCGACTTGTCTGCCTCCTCTCCACCTATCCTCTCCTCTATCCATCCTCTATCCGCCTCCCCCTCTCTCCCTATTTATTTCAGAACCCTCTTCCCCTCCCCCATTTCTGATGAAGGGTTTAGGCCCGAAACGTCAAGTTTTCCTGCTCCTATGATGCTGCTTGACCTGCTGTGTTCACCCAGCCCCATGCTTGTTATCTCAGATTCTCCAGCATCTGCAGTACCTTTTATCTCTGCTGCTGTAAGAACCTTGGTTAATAGTCTCCTCTTCCTTGTATACTGAAGTAGCTCACCTGCCTGCTAGCATAGGAAGGGAGGTTTTGTGTTATAGTAGGCCATTCAGTGAGATCTTGAATGGTCTGTGGTCTAAATACATTCAGCTGCCTTTGACCCATAGCTCTTAATACCTTTGCCTATCACAGATGTAATATTAACAACTGATCCAACATCTACTGCTGTTTGTGGAAGAGAGTTTCAAACCTCTACCACACTTAGTGTGTAGAAGTGCTGCCTAATATCGCTTCTGAATGGTCTAGCCCTAATTTTGAGAATAGCATCCCTACCTCTGAACCAGAAGCTCTGAGTTCGACTCCCATCCCAAGATTTATGGTCAATGGAGGGGTGTTCATAATATGGATGGGGTGAGGTGTGGAACAGGTCAGGTACCAACCTGCAAATGCTTCCAATATGCAGAGACAGCTGGAGAGATTCCTGGTCAGCTGTGAGATATAAACAATTTGGAACCTCCACCATCAGCAACCGTAGGTTAGAATGCAGTGATTGGAATGAGCACGAGGTGGATCTCATTGACGATGAAATCCTTGATTGGGGTTGTTGACATGGGACAATCAGGAAGCCTGGGCTGACAGATAAAAACAGGAGATTCAGAGTGTCTCTTGATTTTAGGGACAGGCTCTGAGCTGGCTGGTCAGAGCCCATGCACTCTGCGCATGTAAATAAAGGGGGATTTGGTGACAGGATACAAGTTTCTGTGCAGTTATTTCACTTGTAAAAGTGAATGTTGCCATAACAATGCTGACTCCCTGAATAAACTGTAACACGCCATCAGTATGGGCTCAGATGAGGCCATTCAGCCCCTTGTCCCAAATCCATCACTCATTAAATCATAACTGTTGTATCTTGCAGCTGTATTTACCAACATAGGTATAGTTATCATGGGTTATAGAACCAAACAAAAATGTAGCAGTTTTACCATCTTCCATTGAACTCAAGCCTCAGCAACTATTTGGGGAAACGAATTCCATACTTCCATTCACCAAAACTTCCAAACCAGGCACAGGCTGCTCCAAACAAACTAGGTTTAACCATGAGAGCATTCTTTCAGTAGTGCACTGAAGAGTCAGCCTAGATTTTGGGGTTGGGTGTCTGGCTTACAACTTTCTAATTCAAAACCACAGCTGATCTTTCTGAAAAACACAGAACAGTTAATGGGTTGCCATTCCTGTAAATATGTAGTTTGGAATCATGTCCCACAAGAACAAAACTCAGTTAGCCTGTGTCTGTGTGGGTTTCCTCTGGGTGTTCCAGTTTCCTCCCACAGTCCAAACATGTACAGATTAGGTGGATTAGCCATGCTAAATTGCCCACAGTGTCTAGGGATGTGCAGGCTGGGTGGATTAGCGATGGGGAATGCAAAGCTACAGGGATAGAGTAGGGGAATGGGTGGGATGCTCTTCAAAGGATCAGTGTGCACTCAGTGGGCCACATTGAATGGTCCACACTGTAGAGATTCTATTTTTCTGTGATTCTTAAAGCTAGGAAAAGTCATTTGATACAATACAAAAATCACAAGAGAAACCTCGACTTTTTTATGCATGTCTCATATCCTGTGATTTGCTCCCAAGGGCTAGAAGGTCAGCAGCTATCACTGGACGGTAACAGAGTACCTGATGTGACAAGACAGTAGCCTGATAACTGTCCTGCAAACACTGACAAAGGAGTAAATAAAGAAAGGACAAGTGATACACAGTCATCCCAATGAAAAGTTTTAAGGTAGGATCTGTGCAAATTTGAACCATTTATCTATTCTTTGTGCCTGCAGTGCACCCTCTGTTGCATTGCTCTTTTAAATTTCTAAGCATCGTTTTTCACTTTATCTGTGTCGTAGATTTGAATACACACCTACCTTAAAGACGCAGGTTGGATAAATCAGAGCTCCATCCGATCGGGGCATGTTATTGCCATTTCTAATTAGTCTAAACTGGGTGCAGAATTGTAAGGAAAAGTCTCATGGTGGATGCCGTGGTGCTAGCCAACAGTGTCTGGGCTTAAATATTAGGTACGATAAGGAACTTGGACAAGATACTGTAAGGTATATTCTGTACAGACCTCACCTGAAGGTGGAAAGTCAGATAGCACATGCTGGGAAATCAATCAGCATGCTGGGTTCAATGATGTGACACCCTGTAGCTAAATCTGTGACTTCAAAGTGTTGATCTTTCATCCTGAGCTATGACAGTAGAGACCCTTGGGAACCATACTTTACCAAGTTTTATAGGTGCACCACAGATGTATTCTATCCAGATGCATCATGGCTTGGTATGGCAACTGCTCTGCCCAGGACCGTAAGAAACTACGGAGAGTTGTGAACACAGCCCAGTCCATCACGCAAGACAACCTTCCACCCATTGATTCCATCTACATTTCTCACTGCCTCAGGAAGGCAGCCAACATCATCAAAAACCCCTTCCACCTCGGTTATTATCTCTTCCAACCTCTTCCGTCCAGTGAAAGATACAAAAATGTACCAACAGATTCTTCCCTGCTGATATTGGACCTCTCAAATTTTAAATTTAAAGCTGACCTCTATCTGTGTGCACCTTCTGTGCAGCAGTAACATTGTATTCCTTGCTCTGTTCTGCTATTGTAATGCACTTTGTATGGTGTGATCTGCCTGTACCAAGACTTATCACTGCATCTAGGTGCATGTGACAATAATAAATTAAATCAAATCAAACTATAGGGTCAAAGTCACTTCTTTCTTCCAAAGCATGCAACACTTACCACATCTTTACCATATTGGTTCCAGGTAGCAGGGATTTTAGCTTCAAGTTCAAGACTTGACAGAGATCTAGATGATGATGATAGGTTTGGATAAGGTAGACAAAAGAAGCTGATGATTTAAGAGACATAGCTTTTGTTTTCAACACAGCTTTTGAAAAGATGCTTCTTCTTGTAGGAGAATCTGGAACTAAGGGCCATAGTTCAAAAGTAAAGGGTCACCCATTTAAATCATTTGTTTCTCTCAGAGAGTCATGAGTTTTTGGAATTCCCTTCACCAAAAGGTAGTAAATACAGAATCTTAAATTTTTTCAAGGCAGAGATAGCTAGATTATTGATTACCAAAAGAATGAAAGATTTTCAGAGATATCCAGGAATGTAGAATTGAGGTTAAAATTAGATCAGCCTTGATCTTATTGAATGGGGCAGCAGGCTCAAAGGGCCGATTGGCCTGCCCTTGTTCCTTGCTCATGTGTTCAGATGTATTTTAACCACTTAATAATTACAGGAAGCACAGATTTCAAGGATATTTTATATATTTTACATGCAGTATTATTAATTAATAATTTCCCTTTTTGGTTCATTTAAAAGCAGATAGGTCCAGCTGTGAACAGAATAGGAAAGTAACCTGAAGCTCGTTTAAATTGCATTACATAGAATATACAGTATTAAAACAAGCCATTCAGTCCAACATACCTCTTCTTGTCTTTCTCCTGCCAGTTTTGAGTCTCCTTCTAACCTCTCAACACCTCCTTTCTCCCTCGGGTATTTGTCTAGCTTCCCCTTTAATCCAACATCATACACAATGCTGAAAGTTTACATTCCTGAAGGATAGTAACTTTAGGCATGGATTCCTTTGTACAAATACACCCGCCACACTGGCAGATGTTCCGCCACAAGGAAATACAGACTTTCTCGTCAGGGGTTTCTCACAACCCTCTGAACATGAAAACAGCCCAGGGAAAGATCCACATGTTCTAGAGAAAACAGACCCGTTAATGGGTCATGGTTCACTGCAAAGGGATTTGACCCAAATAAATAGGCGTAACAGAGTTAACTTCCCTTAGGGATTAACTCAGTGCAGTAACTAATTGGAAGCATGCATTCACAATGGAGCACGCTTTGCTGACACTTGAGTGACACTCAAGCGATACTAAAATATTGAGTTGCTTCTTCGTTGTTTGTGAAGCTTTGTCTATTTACTAATCATATGCCCAGAGCACCTTGACATCACAGAGCAATAATAATTTGTAGAACATTCTATAAGTTTAATTAGCAAATTCAAGCATGCTATTTAACATGATATCATTGGTGCTGCTTCCCTCTCTCGTCTAGATTTGGAAAGGTTCATTGATCTTTCTTCCAATATCCACCACACCCCCACTTTCACCTGGTCTATCTCTGACTCTTCCCTTCCCTTCCTTGATATCTCTTTTTCCATTTCTGTGCACAGGCTGGCCACTAATATCCACTATAAACCCACCAACTCCCACAGCTATCTGGACTATATGTGCTCGTACTCTGCTTCCTGTAAAGATTTCATCTTATTCTTTCAGTTCCTCCGTCTCTGTCGCATATGAGGCCAACTTTGACAAGGGAGCCTCCCAAATGTCCACCTTCTCTCTCAACCGAGGATTCCCCAGCACCATCGTTCACAGGTCCTTCAGCTGTGTCTGACCCATCTCCGGCACATCCGCCCTCAACCCCTTTCTCTTTCTTCCCTCCCACAACAGCGATAGGGTTCCCCTTGTCCTTACCCACCATCCCACCAGAATCCACACCCAGACTGAGGAGAGCATGCTGATTGGTTGGGCCATCACTGGCATGTAGATACAAGAAGACCAACTGACTCTTTTACTCATAGTGTGGGCTACAGGAATACAGCAGGTCAGGCAGCATCAGAGGAGCAGGAAAGTTGACGTTTCAGGTCGGGACCCCTCTTCAGCCATTTCTGAAGAAGGGTCCCAACCCGAAACGTCAACTCTCTTGCTCCTTTCATGCTGCCTGGCCTGCTGTGTTCCTGTAGCCCCACACTATATCATCTCTGACTCCAGCATCTGCAGCTCTTACTATGTCTAACTCTTTTACTCAGATCTGTTTCTTGCATCCCAGTCCTGATGAGTGCAAGATGAAAAGCTTTGACTCCCCTCGTCTCCTTTTAGCAATGTACTCCAAAGCATTTGTAAGTATGCCATCCTAACCTATATGCGATCTCAGACACACACCTTGACTCTGAAGTGCTCTCTAAAACAGCCTAGCAACCTTGTTCAATTCAAAGGTAATTAGGCATTGACGTGAGCAGCAATGTCCCGATCCCACAAAAGAGTACACGAGAAAGTATGCCAATATGATTGAAGGCACTTCTCTGTGAATGACAGATTACCAGCATCATTCTCTGCCTCACAGGGGTATGCAGCCTCCATTGTTGAATGCAGTTAAGGCTGGGATAGATGGACTTTAGATCACTTAATGAATCATGGGAGCATACAGGAAGATGGAGTTGAAGCCCAAGATCAGCCACGATCATATTCAATGGCAGAGCAGGGTGGATGGACCGAATGGTCTACTCCCTCTCCAATTTCTTATCTTATTAAGCTACTTTATTCATAGCCAGAGCAGTGTGGGGAAGGAAGTGTTCCAGAGTTTTATCACAAGGGAACCAAAATCAAAATGTTTTCAAATAACCAGCAAAGCCGCTGGAACATAATTTTCTCAGCACATTTCCACATTGTTCTAACTGAAATGCACGTATCAGCCATAAATAAGAAACATTTGCTGCATATCTAATGGTGTACATAGTGTCTTTTCAAGTTTTTATCGTTTATTCCTCCACAGGATGTGGGCTTTGTCGGTGAGGCTAACATTTAATGACGATTCCCAGTCACACTTGAAAAGGTGGTGACTAGCTGCCTTCTTGAATCATTGCAGCCCATGTGGTGTAACAGTTGAATGCCTTTGAGAAGTAGCTTCCATGACTTGCAATGGGTTAGTGTTCTGGGATTCACAAATGGGGAAAACAACAGAAGGACAAAGAGGTCATGAATTTGCATTCAGTGTTGGTTCAATTTAAGCAGGCAGTGCTACACATGGTTTTCTAGGTGCACTGTAATATGAAAAGAACACGAAAGCTATTGGGCACTTACAGCATAGATTCACCGGCATGATAGCAGAGATGTTAAACTGTACTTCGAAAGAAAGACTTGAAATAGTTGCCAGAGATAATAGGAACTGCAGATGCTGGAGAATCCGAGATAACAAGGTGTGGAGCTGGATGAACACAGCAGGCCAAGCAGCATTATAGGAGC
>JAHRHZ010000081.1:14755214-14850316 GCA_024137785.1 Ginglymostoma cirratum
TTTTCTGCAGAAGGGTCTAGGCCCGAAATGTCAGCCTTCCTGCCCCTCTGATGCTGCTTGGCCTGCTGTGTTCATCCAGCTCTACACCTTGTTATCTCTTATACTGTAAACTGATTTGCCTCCTTTTGTGTTGTTAATTTCTTTAGTTCTAGAGCTGTAAAGTGTACTTTACTGGTCAAGGAATGTCTTTACATCTGATATGTAACCTCTTTATTGTGTGATCAAGCATAAAGTGCTGGAGAAATTCAGCAAGTCTGACAGTATCTGTGGGAGAGAGACGCAGAGTTAATGTTTCAAGCGGAAAATTACTCTTTTTGTTTGGATTTGAAACATTAATTCTTGGTTCTTTTTCTTCACAGATGCTGTCAGAACTGCTGACTTTCTCCAGCACTTTCTGTTTTCATTTCAGATTTCCCAGCATTTGCAGCATTTTGCTTTATTATCTTTATCTTGGCTGTGCCTATAGTTTGCTTTGTTTTCTGAGGACATGGGTGCCAATTTTATTTTAGCTTCTTCCTCAAACAATTTTTGCTGTATGTCATTGTCTTGAAGAGGTTTACCTCTCTCATATTGGAAAAAAGTAATCCCCGTGGTCGACAGCATAAAGGAATTTTACCCTGTGAAGATCGCAAACCAAGTGAGTCTCCTTCGTCCGTCTCCCTTCTGATTTTTGATCTATAGTCCCCGGAAACACCTGGATGATCCTGGAGGGTTGTCCTACACTTGTTTATTGCAAATCTCAAGAAACTCCACACTAAAATGCATCAAAGCCAATACTTTCTGCATTGTGTAACTGTGTGATCTACATTGCAAATTGTGTAATACCATGGACCTGTGGTTCTTTTTTAAAAAGCACTATACAGTGACCTATATGAGTTGAGGCAAGGGCAAATAAATGGGAGATGGACAAATGAATTAAACGTTTTGTGATCTTACAGATCTGCAAATGTTCAGAATCAGCAGACCTCAAAGCTATAACTAATGTGGACTTAATCCTCATGATATTAATAGTGCTTCTCTTCCCAATGGTCTTCATCCCATAAGTTCTTTCTCAGTCATTTCAAAGCCTTGGCGAAAGAGGGACAAATCTTTCAGAAAACTTGAAAATGTTCAAAATGAGGCAAAGTCAGAAGTGTGTGTGTAGTTTAAGATGATTGCACACTCACACGTATGCATGCGCACGCACACACACACATATTTGTGCGTTGAAGAAATATTGCATCACAATAGGGAGATGTTCAATCTGCACATTGTGGTCTCACCACAGCAGGGTGAATAAACATGCAAGAATGTTTGGATCTGGCATCCAGTCAATTCCAACAAAGGCCTGTCAGCTGAAGACAGTTTTTATACTCAGACAGCTCTACAATTTGCAGAGCATGCTAACTTTGCCAGATGCAAAGTATCAGCCCCTCTATTTATCTGCTTCCTACAAGATAAGGCAAATCTGGTATAAGGGAGCTGAAATTCTGATCTTCGACTGATTTTTTTCCAAATTCATTCTTAGGATGTGGGCAACGCTGGCTGGGGCCAGCATTTGTCGACTATTCCCAATCCTGCCTGGAGAATTGGGAATGTTGCTGAATACTGCAATCCTTACCAAACATCCCAACTTGGGTGGCACAGTGGTTAGAAGTGGTTAGCACTGCTGCCTCATAGCGCCAGGGTTCGATTCCACCCTCGAATGGCTGTCTGTATGGAGTTGGCACATTCTCCCCGTGTCAACTTGGGTTCCCCAAGTGCTTCTGTTTCCTCCCACAGTGCAAAGGTGTGTAGGCTAAGTGCATTGGCCGTGCTAAATAGCCATAGTGTGCAGTTTAGGTGGATTGACCATGGGAAATATGAGGTTACAGATAGGGTAGGGGCGTGGTTATGGGTGGGATGCCCTTCGGAGAGTCAGCGTGGATGCGATGGGCTGAGTGGCCTGTTTCCACTCTGTAAAGATTCTATGTTTGTGAGCGTCTGATTGAGGGAAGGTTATTGATGCAACAATTGAAGATAGTTAGGCTAGATAAAAACCAAAAGAACTGTGGATGCTGTAAATCAGGAACAAAAACAAAGTTGCTAGAAAAGCTCAGCAGGTCTGGCAGCATCTGTGGAGGAGAAAATAGAGTTAACGGTTCGCGTCTGGTGACCCTTCCTGAGAACTGTGTTGTTTGTATAGTTAGGCTAGAACTTTGCAACAGTAATTTCTAAGTACAATGTTCAGGAGCTGAGATAGTTGGTCTCTAACGATGTTCCTTTGTGCTAGGTATGATTTCAGGCAGCGCAAAGTATTTTCTCCTGATTCCTGTTGACATCAGTTTTGTTAGGGTTCCTTGATGACACACTCAGTCAAAAGCCACCTTGAGGTCAAAGGCAGTCACTCCCTTCTCACCTCTGAAATTCAACTCTTTTGCAATGTACAGACTTTGTAGAAACCATTAATGAGGTCTGGAACTGATCGGTCCTGGTAAATCCAATACAGCATCAGTGAGCAAATTATTGGTAAGTACTGTTCAATGATCACTGTTGACCACACCTTCCATCACTTAGCTACTGAATGGAGTTGACTGAATTGAATTAAATTAGCTTCATTGTCACATGTACTCAAATGAATACAAGGAACCACTTACGGTGCCATCTTAAGTGTAATGTACCTAGATACAGATCTTCAAACAAGCTCATGGGGAAAAAAAAAACTTTTTTAAAAAGTTCAGCATCACAGATTGTAGGAATAAATTAGAAAATTCCAAAAATTCCAAACCAATCTGCACGGGCCCTTGACTCCAGGGCTTCATCTCGAGGCTCTGGAGGCCCCCAGGAGGCCACTCTGGAAGCACCTAGAAAGTCCACGCCAAGCTAAAAGACCCCCACGCTGGACCAAGAGACCCCCCCACCACGCCGGGCCGAGAGACACCAACACCGGGTCGAGAGACGCCCCCACACTGGGCCAAGAGAGACCCCCATAATGGGCTGAGAGACCCTCACGCTAAGCCGAGAGACCCCCACACCGGGCCAAGAGACCGCCCCCTCCAACACCGGCTCAAGAGAACGCCACACCGGGCTGAGAGACCGCCACACTGAGCCGAGAGAGAGACCCCCACACTGGGCTGAGAGAGACCCCCACACCGAGCCAAAAGACTCCCCCACACCAGGCGAGAGACACCCCACACCAGGCCGATAGACCCTGCCACCCCGTCCCCACACCGGGCTGACAGCCCCCCACACCGAGCCAGTGGACTGTTTGGGCCAGGAGACCACCTCACTGGTCCAAGGCTGGGGGTCCAAGTCGGCACTGAGGCCAGAGATCCAGGATGTTGCCAAGAAGAAAGGAGAGAACAAAAAAGGGGAAAAAAAGGGAAATAAATGGACAGAGCTGATGAGCTCAGCTGAAGTGTCCTACTCCACCTCTGACGAAGTGTTGCCAAGACTGGGTTTGTCTTGCGCCTTAGAATCTTCTTAAAATTTGCAGAGAGCAAAGAATTTTGTTCATCATCCAAATGAATGTTATCATCCATTGTCATAACTCTGACCCAGCCAAGGGGAGATGATGTAAAGAGCTTTTACTGGTAGTGAGACTTTCACTGGACTTGATCGAGGGCAACACCCTCACTGTACTAAAGTAGTTGTTCATATATTTAACCATTTGCTAAGTTGGTGCGACTGAAAAACAGTTCTCCAATTCTTGAGTTTTCCTGCTCCTATGATGCTGCTTGACCTGCTGTGTTCATCCAGCCCCATGCTTGTTATCTCGGATTCTCCAGCATCTGCAGTACCTTTTATCTCTCCAATTCTTGAACTGGCTCACTGTTTTTGTACGATAGAATTACACGTTTGCATTACTGAACCACAACACAAGCCTCTATTTATCCAGTTCTGACATCGCCCCATGTCTGTTAGTTATTAACAGATGCAGTACACTGTGACTGCCTTCCAAAATCTTTTTGGTTGTTACATGACTTCATTGACCTATTTCAGTCTTGTTTTTAACTCTGCAAATACAGAGATAGCAATACAGATAAAATGGATAGCTGAGGTTTTGGGAAATAAAATTGGCAGACTGCTGTCCCTCAATTTTGGCATCTCTAATGCAAGTTGTTCCACTATTAGCAGCTGTGCCTTCAGCTGCTGATGGCCTAGGCCCCTTCCATACACCTCTTGACTGCTCTCTCATCCTTAAAACCTGACTCGTTGACCAAGCTTTTGTGTCTCCTGTCCTAATATCACGCTCCGGGCCATATAACTGGCTAATGTTTCTGTCTCAGGCTTGCTCCAGCACTCCAGCGAAGCTCAGTCCAAGCTAGAAGAACAGCATCTCATTTCTGCTTGGAAACTCTACAGACTTCTGGACTCAGTACTGGGTTCGACAGCTTTAGGGCTTGAGCTCTTCCATAAAAACCAAAAGAACTGCAGATGCTGCAAATCCGGAACAAAAACAAAGTTGCTGGAAAAGCTCAGCATGTGTGGCAGCATCTGTGGAGGAGAAAACAGAGTTAACGTTTCGGGTCTGGTGATCCTTCCTCAGCACTCCCATAAGGCTCTCTCATGTCCTTACCCCAACCCCCACATACCAGGCCTTGTTATCACATAGTCTGCTATTACACACAACCCATTGTTAGCCACTAACTGTCCCCATTAATAGCTATTCACCCTGTCATCCATTCCTTTGTCCGTCCAACTGCTTTTCTCTGTCTTTGGGCTCTGTCTCTACCTATTGTTTACTCCTTACTCCCTCCCCCCACCCTGTCTTCTGCATAATAAAAAAGTGACATTTTCCTAGCTACCATCAGTGCTGGGGAAGGGTCACTCAACCCAAAACGTTAACTCTGATTTCTCTTCACAAATGATGCCAGACCTGCTGTGCTTTTCCAGCAATTTCTGTTTTCGTATCACTCTCTGGGGCTTAGAGTCAGATGTGTCTGACACCACTCTGGTGAAGCAGCCTGGAATATTGTGTGTTGTTAAAGGTGTTACATGAATGTAAGCTCTTGTTGTTGTTGATTTTGTGTTACCCTGCAGCTGTTGGGAATTCTGGATGCCAGGTCCCTGACGGTAAAACGGCAGATTTTTACTGAACATTGACTTTTGCCTTGGTTTCGGTATTTTGCATTATCCACCAACTGTAGCATTAGCATTGCATCAGAAGCAATGTCTCCTTCCTGGATATTGATCAGCCCCCTCAATTGCTCATTGACATCACACAATGGAAAGATGGTAGTGTGGGTGGGGGAACTTTTTTTCCGAAGAAGGGTCTAGACCCGAAACATCAGCTTTCCTGCTCCTCTGATGCTGCTTGGCCTGCTGTGTTCATCCAGCTCTACACCTTGTTATATTATATTGGAAAGATGGTAGTGTTGTGTTAACGTTACTCATCTGGTAAGCCAGAACCCTGGAGGGCATGGGTTCAAATCGTGCCATGGCAACTAATGGAATGAATGAAAATAAATCCCGAATTGGAAGCCAATTCCAGTATTAGTGAGCATCAACACCTGGTGATTATTGCAAAACCCATCCTGTTCACTAGAAATCTGCCATCCTTACCCAGTCTGATGACCATCAGGCTCTCACCAACACAGTTGACATTTAACAACCCTCTGAAATGGCTGGGAGAGATCAAGAAAAATTCGGGATGGGCAACAAATGCTGGCCTTGTCAGTGACATTCAGGTCTTCAATACAAAAGGAATTAGGCCTCCACCAGAAAAGTTCATGGAATTTCTACAGCATGGAAGCAGCCGTTCAGCCCGCTGGGTCCACATCAGTCTACCAAAGAGCATCCCACCCAAACCCACCACCCCTCTACCTGATTGCTATCACCCTGCATTTCCCATGGCTAACCCACCTAAGCTGCACATCTTTGGACTACGAGAGGAAACCGGAGCACCCGGAGGAAACCCACATAGACACAGGGAGAACGTGCAAACTCTGCACAGACAGGCACCCGAGAGTGGAATCGAACCTGGATCCTTAGTGTTGTGAGACAGCAGTACTAGCCACTGTGCTACCAGGCAGTCTAGATCCTCAATAAAGTTGCAGGCTCTGATGTTACTAATACCCTTGACTGAAGGCAATCTACTGTCCTTACCTGGTTCAGCGTATGTGACTTCAGACCCACATACAGCCAACTCTTCACTCTTTGATGCTCAGCTCAATTGCAGGCAGCCTGTTTATCGTGTGCTGATGTTTCGTGCTGAGGTGTGGTTCGTGGCCAATTCTGGGTTCACAGTTCACTGCGCTCAATTGGCCCAACAAGCAACTCAGCTGGAGATGTCTCATCGCCACATGCTCCGGGGCAGCAACAGAGAGGAGCAATAAAAGCTGGCCTCATGTCTTAAAGCTCCATCAGTGGAGTGACCCGGAGCTAACTAAACACCAAGACTAAGTCCCGCGCTGTTGGTTGCTTGGCAATAGATCTGAGGCAGGAAACACCAACAGATCGAGGAATAAACATCTCCTCCTTTTGGGCAGCATGGTGACTCAGTGGTTAGCATTGCTGCCTCACAGCACCAGGGACCCAGGTTTGATTCCAGCCTCGGGTGACTGTCTGTGTGGAGTTTGCACATTCTCCCTGTGTCTGTGTGGGTTTCCGCACAGTCCAGAGATGTGTAGGTTAAGTGGATTAGCTGTGGGAAATTGCCCATTGTGTCCAGAGATGTGTGGGTTAGCAGGTTAGCCATGGGATAGGATAGGAGGGCTGGGTCTGGGTGGGATGCTGTTCTGAGGGTCAGCATGGACTTGGTGGGTAGAATGGCCTCTTCCCACACTAAAAGGGACTGGAAGAGTGACCATGGCTGGCCATTAGTTCCAAAGGAAATTTCTGGTTCCCCCAAGTATTGCTCCCTCCTCCCTTTGATCTCATCAGAATCTCACTTAGCCAAGCTACACCCCACACTGGCTTTGAACAGGAACATCACCTGTTTACTAGCTTCTAGCCCCTTCCCCCAGCCCCATTAATATCAGATCCACTTGGACCCCTTGTGAAAATGGACAGTTCTTCATACAGCATGGAAGCAGGCCATTCAGCCCTTCAAGTCCACACCAAGCGTCCAAAGAGCATCCTGTTCAAACTGCCCATCCCTGTAACCCTGCATTTCTCATGGCTAATCCACATAGCCCAGGCACTTTTAGACTGTGGGAGGAAACCCACACAGACACAGGAAGAATATGCAAACTCCACACAGACAGTACCTGAGTGTGGAATTGAACCCAGGTCCCTGGTGCTGTGAGGCAGCAATGCTAACCACTGAGCCACCGTGCCACCCTTAATTCTTCATTAATCAATGCATGGATTAGTCTCAGCTTTCCTTTGCTCTGACAGACCAACCTGAGAGCTGGTGTTACGATTCTACAAGCTGTTCAAATTCTGGCTGCACTCCAGGGAAGCTATATCATCTGCAAATATTTATACTAACTATTAAACTGTTTTAAACAGTTCTTTCTCAAAGGGCTGCCCTCCTGAGGGGAGACAGTTCAAGCTTACAGTTATTGCAAGGATGAATAGAATGTATCCTGCTCCATATACTTTTTATGGTCTGCTCTTGCGCTGTCTAATCGCTCAGGTCCTTTCTTTAGAATTATGTTCTTCCACATCCTCAAAACTATTTCAAAGGAAAATACCGAGTCTGCTGAAGCTCAGCTGGTGTAGCATTTCCCTACTTTGGAAACTCTCCGTTGAGATTTCAGGACAACAGTCAATGCTGATGCTGCATTGCAGGACTGAGGTAGTGCTGCACTGTCAGACATACCTAAACCAAGCACCTATTTGTCCTCTGGGGTAGAGGCATAGAGTCATAGAGTTGTACAACATGGAAAGAGATCCTTCGGACCAGCACATCCATGTCGACCAGATATCCCAAATTAATCTAGTCCCAACTACCAGTATTTGGCCCATATCCCTCTAACCCCTTCCTATTCATACACCCATCCTGATGTCTTTTAAATGTAATTGTACCAGCCTCCACAACTTCCCCTGGCAGCTCATTCCATACATGCACCACCCTCTGCATGAAAAAGGTGTCCCTTACGCCCCTTTTAAATCTTTCCTCTCATCTTAAACCTATGCCCTCAGGTTTTGGACCCTCACAAGACCTTGTCTATCACTCTATGCATGCCCCTCATGATTTTATAAACTTCTACAAGGTCACCTCTCAGTCTCTGACGTTCCAGGGAAAATAGCCCCAGTCTATTCAGCCTCTCCCTGTTGCTCAAACCCTCCAACCCTGGCAACATCCTTGTAAATCTTTTCTGAACCAAGTTTCACAACCATCTTTCTTTTAGATTTCTTCACCACTCTGTCTACCTGTGACTCCAATTTCAAGGAGCTATGAACCTGCACTCCAAGGTCTCTTTGTTAAGCGGTACACCCCAGAACCTTACTGTTAAGTGTATAAGTCCTGCCCTGGTTTGCCTTTCCAAAATGCAGCACCTCACATTTATCTAAATTAAACTCCATCTGCCACTCCTCAGCCCATTGATCCATCTGATTCAAGGTTCCATTGTACTCTGAGCTAACCTTCTTCACTATCAACTACAACCTCCAATTTTGGTGTCATCTGCAAACTTACTAACCATACCTCCTATGTTCACGTCCAAATCATTTATATAAATTATAAAAAGCTGTGGACCCAGCACCAATCCTTGCGACGTATCGCTGGTCACAATCCAAAAAGCAACCCTCCACCACCTCCCTCTACCTCCTACCTTCAAAACACCTGTGGCCACTATTTTGAAGGGCAGGGAGGACTCTGTCAAGTGTTCCAGCTCATAATCAGCCCTCAATCAACATCATTAAAACAAATTGTCTGGCAGTCATGCTTCTCCCATTTGGTTTGATGTCACAGGATGGGCTGAATTTTGTCAAGGTTTTTTGGACTTCACTTCATTAACTACCTACCCCACCCCGCAGCATCCCTCTCAGCCGGGTCTGGATCCATCTAACCACACACCATTCCCACCGAAGTCGTTGCTCACCAGATATGGATGGCACAGTGGTTAGCACTGCTGCCTTACAGCACGAGGGACCCACGTTCAAGTTCATCCGTGGGTGACTGTCTGCGTGGTGTTTGCACATTCTCCCTACGTGTCTGGGTTTCCGCCAGGTGCTCTGGTTTCCTTTCACAGTGCAAAGATGGGCAAGTTAGGTGGATTGGCCATGGGAAATGCGGGGTCACAGGGATGGTAAAGGGGGCTGGGTCTTCACGGGATGCCCTTTAGAGGGTTGGTACAGACCTGATGGGCCAAATGGCCTTTCCCCACACTGTAGGGATTCCATGACTCTATATCCACTGAAAGACTGGAATCCCTGGAGCCTACACCATCTGTCACCCTGCACCCAGGCAAGTGTTTGTCATCCAGCACTGCTCCTCACCAGCAACATCGCAGCACACAGCTCCCAAAGCCACGTTTCACATGCCACATAGTCGGCATGGCTATGAACGACATTCCCTCACACGTACAGCCCCATTCTCTCACCCTAATCACTGCTTAAACACCAAACCCCACAGTTTACTTGTCCATAGCTACACATGCTCTTGGTCATCACTACTCTGTCTCCGAGGTACACTGGAGACCTACATCTTCTCATTGTCCACAAACTGAGCATGCAAATTTTGCAAACCAAATACTGGCACCATGACCAATGACTATTTAACAAGCCTTGATGGACTATACACACAGCTGGTATCTACTAGAACCTGGTGTTAATCCAGTACTGTCTGGCTTGTAGTGCCCAATGCGGCTAAGCTATATCATGCACAAGGACAGCTTCCTCCTCACCAATGACCTCTTCCTCCTCGGAAGACTCCTGTTCTCTCAGTCCGTCAGCATCTAGCAAATGGCCTCGTTGCCTGCTTCAGTTGTGCAGAGCACAATATGCCAGGATGACGTGGCACTCTCTGATGGGGACTATAGGGGCAAGTCCACCACACTCCATTTCTTACCTCCCCTCACCAAGATTGGTCCAGCAGCTCCATTGTCTGCTCCATCACGGCTAACATTTTGAACTTGATCATTCAGCTCTTGCCGCTTTGGCTCATCCCAAATCAAGAGGGATTCCTTTGGGGTAATGAAACAAGGGGAATGGTTCCATGAGTGAAGCCAGACTCTATCTGTGTGCAGCGCAGTGACTCAATCGTTGGCAGACAACACCAGACCGTGCCCTTTGTCACAAAACAATACACACCACAAGGAAAGCTAAAAGCAAACATCTTGTGGCTTAAAGAAATAATTTAGAGAAGTGTTTATATATTCCATGCAACCCATAAATGGCCGCAAGATGTTTGACAGGATTTTCCAACTCTTCTCTACCAGTGAGGTCTCCTCACTTGACAGAATTCCAAATCCACATTACCAGCAAGAAAGACTCTCTGACAGGAGCACGGAATCGCAATGTCATCTCAATGCCTCTGATTCTGATGTCTCCTGTCCCCAAATGCTAAGAATTTCCTACTGTTACACTCTGTTACCTTTAAAGTAAAGGCCAACAACCTATTTACTTTTCATATTACCCACTGAAATTGGATGCGGGCATTGGTGATCAAGACCAGACAACCATCTATGCTGTAGCTTTCTGCAATCTTTCTCCATGTAAATCATGTTCAGCTCCCATATTCCTCCTACCAAAATGCACAATCTCACCGTTTCCCACATTACATTCCATCCACCACATTTTTTGCCCACCAGCTTAATTTGTCTAGACTCTTTTGCAGGTTCTTTGTGTCATCCTCATGATTTTCCTTCCCACCTATTTTTGTATCATCTGCAAACGTGACGATTTACTTCCCTCATCTTCAGTCATTAATGTACATTCTAAATAATTGCCACAGTAGGAACAGTTACAATCATTCAAGACCATAGCAGTTATTTTATTGTAAATCTTTCTTCAACACTAGGTAAATTAGCCAATGTGAATGTAGGATTACAGGGATAGGGTAAGGGAGTTGGTCTGGGTGGGCTGGTCTTCGGAGGGTCAGTGTGGACTTGATGGGTTAGGGTTAGACTTGATGCTTCCACACTGTATGATTTTAAGCCTCACTCCAGACGCTTATACTTTTGTCAATTAGCTTGCTGTTTTCCCTCAGCAATCCAGCTCAGACCATTGTAAAACACTGGTAAAATGGTCTCTTTTGTCAGCTAATTCCCAGAATTATGGTAGCTCTCTAGTATCTGTCACTGCACTCTTTCGTCAGGAATGGCCCTCCTTTCATTACCTAAAGCCAATGTATCCACTTTACATCAACCCCAGCCACTCCCCAAAACAAGCTCAACCCCAGCCCAGTCTTGGAATTGACCGTTGATTTATGCTTCCATTGCAACCCTACAGATAAACTTACATTAATGTAGCGCCTTTTACAACCACTGGATTTCCCAAACTGTTTAGCAGCCATTCAAAGTACTTCTGAAGTGTGTAGACCTCTTGTGATGTACACACAAAAGTGGTCAAAATATGGAATTAAGGACAAAAGATTTAAGACCAAGAAATCAGGCCATTCAGCCGTGCAAGCCCACTCACTATCCATTTAGATTATGGCTGATCTGGTTGGGTTTTCAACTTCGCCTTCTACTCCACTGTTTCCCCCCAAAATCAGTTAAGGTTGGTTCTGAGTTTAAAAATGTATTTTTTTAAAAAAAAATTCACAACTAAGTATTTAAAGAATGCAAAATCGAATGCAAGTAGATGGAGCTTGGACAGCGTCTAACTGAATGGTAGAATGAATGAATGAATGAACTGCCAGAGGAAGAGGTGGATGCAGGTACAGTGACAATGTTTGAAAGATGTTTAGGTAAGTACATGAATAAGAGATGTTTGGAGGGATATGAGCCAAGCTCAGGTAGGTAGGACTAGTTTAGTTTGGATTATGGTCATCATGGACTGGTTGGACCGAAGGGTCTGTTTCTGTGCTGTATGACTCTGTGAATTCAAGGGGCTAAATGGCCAGTAACCTTGCTAGATATGTGAACATGGGTCTTGTTGAGTTCACTTTCTGGAGACAGCTGTGATGCCCAGCACTACAAGTAGAACAAGGTGGCAGATTCTGAATCCACCCAGCTGGAATACTGAATGGCATTTGGTACCAATCTAGACCATATACTGGACACGCAGTTATGAGCTAATGAGTGCCCCCATACCAATTTGAAACAGCACTTTTACAAGCATGTTGTAGTGTGCAGCAATGAACGGTGATGGTAGAGGAACCAAATGTCTTTCCAACACATGGTTGACCAGGAATCTCTCCTCCTCTTACTGCCTGCTGGTTAGATGATCTTGAAGGTTGGCATTCACCCTGCTTGCCTGAATTATGAATGCAGTCTGCTTACTGTTTAATCCTGGCATGGGACTCGAACATGGAACTTCTGGCACAGAAATTTATCACTACCTATTGTGCCAGGAAACTTTCTAAGGGATGTAGCGATTAATTCAACAGGAATCTGACCTGAGATGATGAAAAGGATTTGGCTTGACGAACCAACTGATATTTTGCAGTTTCTGAAACAGTCAGCATTACTCAGTCTCTGACAGGAAGTTTAATGAATTAATCCATGGCACACAAACTCCTCTACCACAAAATAACAGGAAGTAATTCTGCTTTCTGGAACAAATCCAATCGATTAATGAACAAATCATTCTTACAGCATTATTGCTGTACAGTCATTTTATCAATACTGGGGTGACACCAAATTCATGAAGGAGAGTGAAATCCTAGAATCTTGATTTGTTGCAATTGATCAGGTCACCCTTAACTGAATATGCCAGAAACATTCAGAATCATGATTGGAAAAATAAATGGCAGGGATACTCAAAACACCCTTAAGTTGGCGTTTTATTTCTTCAGTTTTTCTCTTATTAATTGTTTATGGGATGTGGGTGTCTTTGGCTAGGCCAGCATTTAGCATGAAGCAGAGTCAAAATGTTAGCTGTTTCACCATTAATTCTGTTTCTCTCTCCACAGATGCTGCCAGACCAATTGAGTTTCTCCAGCACTCTCTGTTTTAGTTTAGCTTGAGCCATTCCCTGGTGACAGAGAAACTTCACCACTTCAACACAAGACTTAATTCAAAAGGACAACATCCACGGCCAAATCTAGTGAATCTCTTCACTGAAGAACGTAAGACAGCATCACATATTTGAACGTTTGAGGGTCCCGTGGATCAACTCAATTCTGAATGCCTATGTATTATTAAGGAGAGATTCATTTTTGTCTCTCTATTTTTAATCTAGATGTCGGTGTAATTGACAAAGCCTCATTTATTGCCCATCACGAGCTGAAGGTGTTGTTGGGTTATCTGCTTTCTGGTGATAGACCTGTCACTGGGGTTTCTCATGGTGCCAAACAGCATTTTGTGGGAGACTCCTCATTATTTTTAGTTTGTCCACGGTGTAAATGATTTCATCACCGTCTCTGGGTGCTTCCCTGACTTATCAGTCTGATACAGGATCAACATGAAGATCCCCAGCAATGGCAGGTCATTGGTGCTTGGGCAGTTGGCCGAGGCGGTGTGGGGGGGAGCGGTGTGGGGGATTTGCAGAGCTGCGCCACATCTGGCCTTCCTTGAGGCACAATGGACATTGTGCATCTGGCATGGTATTTACAGATCGTATGTATAGTACACAAACAGGCCATTCAGTCCAACAGGTGCATGTCTGTGCCACACAAGCCTTCATCTATCTCTCTTCATCCAAGCTATCACCATAAATTTCAATGCCTTTCACGTGTTCGTCTTACTCCTTAATACACCTGTATCATTCTCCTTCTAAGAGCAATGTCTAGATTTTCACTGGGGATTCCAAGGAGTTGATGCAGCAGCATTGAAGGAACATGGGCTTTGTGGAGAACTGGACAGTGGGATGAGGGTGAGAATTCGAGCATTTAACAAATACTGCTAATCTTCTCCTCAGAAGCTGAGGCCAGAGGGCCAGGAAGTGTTGTTAAAAACAAGCTTGGCACAAGCTTGGCCTTGCTTTTGTTTCATTAAGTAATGTACTCCTCCCGCATTCAAATACCTTTAATATCTTCCAGCTGTTCATTGGGCTCTCACTCACTGCAGTCAGATGGATTGACAAACAGAGTGCTAACTCAATTGACATGGAATTACGCCAGTTTAATGTCTTCTAAAGTTGAGAACCTCTCCCATTTGCCTCTTTCCAAGACCAAGACAATCATTTTCCTCTTCACTCAGTTCTCAACCTTCACTCGCTGGGGAATCTGCTTCTCTCGGAGTTGGAAGGCTCAGCGTTAAAGCCAGAGGCTAAACCCAGGAGCTGGTCTTCCCAGTACAACACCATCACAGAGTGCTACACTGACGGAGGTATAATCTTTCAGCCGTCTCCTCTTGTCAGATGGAGAGAAGGTATCTCCTAGCATCATTTTGGAATTCAGGTTAATGCTCCCTTTGATCTCATTTTATTTGAGTTGAATTAGCTTTATTGTCTCATGTACTCAAATAAGTACAATGAAAAGCTGACAAATCACCACTTACAGCACCATCTTAGGTACAAACGCACCTAGGTACAGCATCTTCAGTTACAAAATTAGTTACAGTGTAACAATGTCACCAACACGACGCCAACTTTGTACAGAGTACCTAAGTACAATCCTTAGTTACAGAATAGAGAAATGAACAAAAGAAAGTTATACACAATATAATCATAAGTCAGAAAAACAAGGAGCAATGTTAAAAAAAGACAAGTATCTTACAACACTGTGTGGATGGACAGCTGTGAATAATTGCTACTTGTCTGACTATACAGACTGACTGCACTTCTGCATCCACACAGGAAACCCTAAAGCTTGCTCAACATTCACCCTTTATACATCTGACATGGTTAACATAGAAACAGAGAAAATTGTAGCAGGAATGGGCTCCTCAGCCCACTGAGCCCACACCCCCATTTAACATAGTTGTGACTGATCCTTTATCTCAATACCATACTCCCATACTCTCCCTAAACCCCTTAAACATGCAGCTCGCTCACTGAGGTAAACATACTATGACAACGGACCAAATAAATCTGAGGGAGGAGTGAAACAGAGCATCAATTCCTGCCATAGAACAGATATTGACTTGAATGATTCAGGTATCCTAAAAGATTTTGTTTTGGGATTTCTGTCCTTTATTCAGACCGAGTTCTGTGAAGACTGGGATTTCTTTCTGTCTCCTGTAATAATAATCAGACGGTGCTGAAATGCTGGAATGCTTTAATTGGCAATGCTCATTGTAGCTTCAGCGATGTTATCAGCAGGTTGCCAATTGGAAATGCATGGTAAAGAAAGAAACAAGAATGTGCATTATATTTTGTAAAGCAGAATGCTGGTCCACAGGCAACACAACATAGGATTATGTAGAATAATGCAGCATGAAAATGGGCCAGGCTGTCTAATGAAGAAAGATTAAGTACGCTGGATCTTTACTCATCTGGAATTGAGAACGAGGAGATTTTATTGAATCATATAAGGAGGCTGAGAGGCTTTGATAAGATAAACAATCAGAGGATGCCTTCTTTTGTGAGAGATTTGAGAGAGAGTGTGGCTTAGAAATTAGGGATCTCCCATTTAAATGAGAGATGAAGAGAAATTTCTTCTCTCGGAGGGTTGCTAATCTTCAGAATTCTCTTCCCCAGAAAGGATCATTGAATATATTCAAGACTGAGTTCAGTGGATCTTTAATAAAAGTCCTGAAGAATATTAATTTTGGACTCAAACCATTAACTCCCTTTCTCTCCCAAAGAATGCCACTAGACCTGCTGAGTTTCTCCAGCACTTCGTGTTTCGAAAATTTAGGCAGTCCTCGGATTCACAAGAGTATCCCAGGGTTAGAGGGGATAGGTAGGAAAGTATAGGAGGTCAGCGAAATAAATAGAATGCATGGAACTGCAGGGAATATGTGAGTTATAGATTGAGAATTAATAGATAGAAAGCAGAGTGTAGAAATAGATGGATCATTCTCAGGATGACAAGCCTCACTCATAGCGTACCACCACGGTCAATGTGCACAATCTATAAAATTAATTTGTATACGGTGACCAATTGTAATATTTCCAAATTTGCTGGGAATGTAATTTGTGAGGAGGATGCAAGGAAGCTTTAAGAAGTCACAGGCAGGTTCAGTGAATGGTTAGAACATGACAAATAGAACCCAGTGTGAATAAACGTGAAGTTGTTGGTAGAAAAAGCAGAATATTTCTTAAATGGTGAGAGTTTGGGAAGTGTGGGTGTCCAAAGTGACCTGGGTGTCCTTATCCATGAGTCACTGAAAGCAAGCGAAGCAAGAAGTTAAGAAGGGAGATGGTTCTGAGGAAGGGTCACTGGATTCGAAACGTTAACTCTGATTTCTGTCCACAGAAGCTGTCAGACCTGCTGAGCTTTTCCAGCAGTTTCTGTTTTTGTCTCTGATTTACAGCATCCACAGTCCTTTCGGCTTTTATTTGTTATGTTAACGTTTATTTCAAGGGGATTTGAGAACAGGGTTAAAAATGTCTTGCTGCAGGTGTATAGAGCCTTGGTGACACCTCACCTGAAATAATGTACACAGTTTTGGTCACCTTATCTAATTGCCAGTTCAGCGGGGGTTCACTAGATTAATCGCTGGGGTGGTGGGAATGTTTTAGAGATTGAGAAAACTGGCTCTGTATTGAACAAAGAACAAAGAAAACTTACAGCCCAGGAACAGGCCCTTTGGCCCTCCAAGCCTGTGCCGATCCAAATCCACTGTCTAAACCTATCGCCCAATTCCTAAGGATCTGTATCCCTCTGCTCCCCACCTACTCATGCATCTGTCCAGACGCACCTTAAATGAATCTACCGTGCCTGCCTCTACTACCTCTGCTGGCAACGCGTTCCAGGCACCTACCACCCTCTGTGTAAAGTACTTTCCGCGTGTGTCCCCCTTAAACTTTTCTCCTCTCACCTTGAACGCGTGACCCCTCACCCTGGGAAAAAGCTTATCTCTATCAACCCTGTCTATACCCTTCATGATTTTGAAGACCTCAATCAGGTCCCCCCTCAATCTCCTTTTTTCTAATGAAAACAATCCTAACCTACTCAACCGCTCTTCATAGCTAGGACCTTCCATACCAGGCAACATCCTCGTAAACCTTCTCTGTACCCTCTCCAAAGCTTCCACATCCTTTTGGTAATGTGGCGACCAGAACTGTACACAGTATTCTAAATGCGGCCGAACCAAAGTCTTGTACAATTTTAACATGACCTGCCAGCTCTTATACCCAATACCCCATCCGACGAAGGCAAGCATACCATATGCCTTCTTGACCACTCTATCCACCTGTGCAGCCACCTTCAGGGTACAATGGACCTGAACTCCCAGATCTCTCTGCTCATCAACTTTTCCCAAGGCTGTTCTGTATTCTCTCATGAAACTTGTAACATTTCTCATGGGTGTGACAGGGTCAATCCAGATAGGATGTTTCCACTGGCTGGGGAATTTAAAACTAGGACCTCTCTTAGGAGAGGGCGTAAACCATCTAAAACTCAAATGAGGAAGAATTTATTCTGAGTGTGGTAAGTCTTTGGAATTATTTACCACAAAGGGCTGTGGAAGATCAATCGTTGTGGGTCTGTTAGGTTTCTGGAGACTAAGGACTTGAAGTGATGTGGAGATTGGCACTTTTCTACACATTCAGGAGATGATCAGCAATGATCTAGAATGGGACAGGCTAGATGGGCTGAATAGCCTCAATTAGTGTTCCTTCCCTTTCACTTTCAGAGAATCACGCAGGACTGGAGTCATTTGCACGCTCGAACCAGGACAAACCAGCAACTTCTGTGGTCACTTACATTACACAAATTAGCAGATTCCCTTAAATCAGTTGCAACATAAACCGCAGTGGAATTTAAACTCATGACCCCACGGAACTCTAAGTGTTCAAAGCTGAGGCAACATTCTGTGTGAATCCTGTGCTTGATACTGTTCCTGATGGATTTTGAAGGCGATATGTTTCATCGGCTGAAGAAGACTGACAAAAACATTAAGACAGGCAGAGAAAGGGGAAAATGTGCTCTTATTAGAAAGTATTAAGAACGCAGAAATCCGATGAGAACCAGATTCCAAAACAGATGTACTTAAAAATAACACTTTTCTGTAACATATTTAAGCAAATATGCAATGAGTCAACAGAAAAATGGTCATGGAAAAGCAGTTTTCATGCAGTTTACACTCTATTTAAAGCCTCAACTGTATGTAAGTCTTGCTATAAAGTTAATGGGGCACATCAGTGAATGCTCACTCCATATGTCACTTGGCTAGTTTCTCTGTCCAAGTTTGTTTCTTTGTTTCCTCACTGCCAGTCAGCAGATGGCCTTGAGGCCAGAGGAAAGGATCTGCATTTCACTAGCGCCTCTCACAACCTCCAGTCATCCTCAAAACTCTGAACAGCTGACAACGTGCAGTACCTTTGAAATGTTGTCATTGCTGCGGTGTACATAGTAAGATCCCACAAGCAGCAAATGACATTCTGTGTTTCAGTGATGTTGACTGAGGGATGGACTTCAGGTCAAGATGTCCAGAAGAATTCCCTATTTCTCTTGAAAATTGCGGCTGGGCCTATGTTTCATGCACGAGGTCCCTTGTTCAAAGAGCTATGCACTGACTGTATTCAGACCTTAGGGAAAGCAGCCTTAGAATGGGGAAGAAGGGTAAGTGTCAGTAGCTAAGGTGATCAGAGTTCTTTCAGAAATAAAGTCTTCAATGAATCGTGAAAAATTGAAAAATAATACACCAGGAGGTGCATAGAGCAGTGTCAGAGTGAAGGATGGCATTTAGTATGGGGAAAAGGCAGGAATGTGGAGTTGGGGATTATCCAATCAGCCATGATTTCATTGAATGGGATAGCATTCCCATGGGGCTGAATGGCCTATTTCTGCTCCTATGTTTATGGCACAGATCAATAAGGAATGCAAAAGTCCCTCTAATCCACAATACTTCAGCTGGCAAAGGGTTACAAACAAGCTGAACACAGCTCATCACCACCTTCTCAGGGATAATAAGGGATTGGCCAGGGACACACACACACACACACAGACATCCTGTGAAAGAATTTTTAAATACTCTCTTCCAGGAAACCCCTTTTCAGTTAAGCCTTACCCCCATGGAGACTGGCACCTTCCACTACCTTCCCAAATTGTTATTTGACCACAGTAGGAATCACAGCATCACCCACACTCAGCACCACTCGATGACTACACACCAGCACAAGGAAAAACAACCAGGGGGGCTGATTATCACCACATCACTAAACCACCAAGGATACAAATCTAACTAGCAATTACACCAACAGATCAGAACCTGGGGTCAAACCAGTATGGAGCTGGAGAAACACAACAATCCAGGCAGCATTAGAGGAGCAGGAAAGTTGACGTTTTGGGTCGGGACCCTTCTTCAAAAATGGGGACGGGGAACGGAGCTCGGAAATAAATAGAGAGGGGAGGGCTGGGGCTGGGGAAGGTAGGTGGGATGGTGATAGGTGAGTGCAGGTAGGAAGTGGTGGGGATTGGTCAGTGGGATAGGTGCGAGAAAAGATGGACAGGTTGTGTCAGGTCAAGGAGGTGGGGATGAGAGGGAGGGATGGACATGGGATGAGGCTGGGGGTTGGGGAGATTTTGAAACTGGTGAATTCCATGTTTAAGCCATTGGGCTGTAGGCTCCTGAAGCGGAATATGAGGTGTTGCTCCTTCAGCTTGCAGGTGGTGTCATTGTGACACTGGAGGAGGCCCAGGATGGACATGTCACCCAGGGAGTGGGAGGGGAAGTTAAAATGGTTGGCAACCAGAAGGTGTTGTCGTTCGTCACCTACAGAGCACAGAACCCAGGGTCCTCTGGTCTCAGGTACTTTACGAGCAGCAGCACAAATGATGTTGCCTAGTAGCAAGATTACAATTTAGCTAACCAATTCAATGATGCAATTGTTCATACATATTCCAAATGATATCGTCTTCATTTCTGTCCCACCTGCTTATAGTGTAAAGAATGTAACAAGGTCAGCCAGGTAGACCTCATAGAATATATGAGTTCCCTCATTGGATCAGATTAATAGCCCCAATCAGGGAGCCCTGGCTGACAGATCTCAACAGGAGTGTCAGAGGTTCTGCTCACTCTGAGAGTGGGCTCTTGGGAAGCTGGATCAGTGTCAAGGACTCTCCACGTGTAAATAAAGGGTGACTTGGTGACAGGATGTGAAGTTAATTCATATAGACTTTCAGAGAGCTCCAACAGCACATTTCCTTGGCCCATTTTGAATTGGAATGTTTTTGCTAATTTTAAACACTTCACACCACAGTCTATTAACATTCAAATGTAAGAAAAAAATTGGATTTATTTGGATTTATCCAGCTGAACAATGAGATAATATTTCCCCAAAAGATTACCAGTATAGTTACAGCAAGCTGACATTCCATGCATTACTGAGGGAGTGCTGCCTTGCTGGAGGTCACATTGGATAAGAAATTAATCCAAAGCCCTAGCTGCCCTCCCAGGTTGACTTAAAGGATCCTACAGCACCATTCGCACAGGAGGCAGGCAGTTTTGGTCAATATTTACCAGTAAAACAAAACAAAATTATCTGTTCATTAATTTCATGACTGTTGTGGGATTGTACCATGCGCAAATCAGTTGCCACTTTTCAGAGACTGTATCAGTGATTACTCTTCAAAACTACATCATTGGCTGGGGAGTACTTTGCGTTACGTGGGGACCTGAAAGACATTGTATAATTACAGGTTCTGCCTTGTTTTCATTATGTGTACTTTTCTTTTAACACGGCATCATGAAGTTTAGTTCCAGTCTTCCAAGTAAATGGGCCTTACTGTGGAGGAATGGGCTGCAAATTGTGAGTCCTGTTGTTAAATCCTGCACTGCCTCCAACTCCTTGGCTGGCTCAATGTTGTCAATAAACACTCTTCCTGTGGTGTGCAGGGCAGATTGAGAAAACATCCCCTACCGTGTCTCACTAAAATGCATCCATCCACAATTGTGTGTTGATTTCCAGGTTCACTCTGGATCAGAATGCTGTACATTAGCACTCATATCCAATCAGAAAAGAACAACTCTATATACTGGACAGAAACCCAATGTTATAAATCCGATAAAGGTTAGTTGGAACATGCTCTTTTCTGTTGCCAGTTGAATTAAGATGTAAGCATACATCACTGAGAACAATAGCAATTTCGGAGCTTATAAGAGGAGAGGTTTAGTGTCTATATATCCAGCCACTTATCTGAAGGCAATCACTCTTTAAAATGCTCAGAAAGTAGGCTACACTGATACTCTGAGCTCAAACACAGCGTGAGCTAAGCAAAACATGTTTTACCCATACACGTAATTCTTCCATCCAAAACCATCACCATCCTGACAATTGTTCCCCACAACCATTTCAACTGCTGCTTTCATTATCAGCAGCATCTGTGGGTGGGAGCTTCCAGTATCAGAACAATCAAGGAAGTGGCTGCTCATCACTAGGTCCATTCAACTGTCAATGGACAAGGCCCAACACTTTGCATAGATCACACAGTTTCTTGTGGAGCCTTGTACTGTGTGTATCAGATCCGTTGGTAGGTAAGAGCATTCACTGGAAGAAAGGAGCAACATTTATTTTTCCCTATCCTCCTCACTTCTCTATTGTCAGCCATGTCTTCAGTTTTCAAGACCTCAGACTCCTGAATTCACCCCTTTAGTCTGACTGCCGCTCTCTCCTCATTAACCAACCTTTTTGTTGCTCTTTCTATGGCTCAGTGTCAGTTTGTCTCACGACATTCCTGCGAAACACCTTTGGATATTCTGCAACACCACAGTGCTACATAAATGCAAGTCATTTTCAGTGATCTCAGTCCTTCTCATTGCCCAATAGCAAAGGGATAAGCTGCTCTCTGACGTTTGATTCAGCTTCCACCAGGGCCACTCAGCTCTTGACTTCATTACAGCCTTGGTTCAAACATGGGTCAAAAGAGCTGAATTCCAGAGGTGAGGTGAGGTCGGAGTGACTGCCCTTGACATCAAGTCCCCATTTGATTGAATGTGGTGTCAAAACTGAGGACACTGGGAATCAGGAAAAACTCTCCACTGGTTACATTTATACCTGGCAGACCGATGGTTATGGTTGGCAATCATCTCATCTCCAGATGTCTGCAGGAGCTTCTAGGATAGATATTTTCTCATCAACACTTTCAGAGATGCTATTGCAGACCTCTGGATCAGTTGGGACTTGAACCCAAATCTCCTCACTCAGAGGTAGGGATGCTACCACTGTGTCACAAGACTCCCAGTTGCTCAGGGTGCTATCCTGAGCCCAACCATTTCTGGCTGCTTTAAAGATTTTGAGCAGATTTGTAGCTCGGGTTGTGGATGCGGTTGTAGACTTGCTTACTGAGGCACTGCGTTTGATTACAGACGTTTCATCACCCTGCTAGGTAACATTGTCAGTGCGTCTCCAGTGAAGCGTCAGTGTTCTGTCCTGCTTGTTATTTATATGTCTTAGTTTGCTGGGGTGGTTGGCATTACTTCCAATTCTGTTTTGCAGTGGTTTTTGAGAGGCATATAGATAACAAGCGGGACAGAACACCGACGCTTTTCCAGAGGCACACTGACGGTGTAATAAAACGTCTGCAACCAAACACACTAGCTAAGCGAGCAAGTCTACAACCTCATCTTTGGCTGCTTCAATGACTCCACAACACTTCTAGGTTTAGAGTTACCAAACAGCAACCCCCCACCCCCACCCCCACCCCCCACTCCCCTCCAGGGATTGCCCAAAGTCTCTCATGAATTGAAGAATATGAAACTCCAATAAGAAAAGCCACAGGGACATTTAGGAATTATCAGTGGAGCTAGAATGAGTCTGTTCATTTTTCCAAATGCTGTAGGGGACTGTTGGAAGAGTGAACATGTTGGGCAACCAATGGAGGGTATGTGGAAGGCAGGGGATGATGGTGGAAGACCACACAATGACACCTCCAGCAATATATCTGACCAGAGACGGCAACTGTGCAATGTGCAAGCCTGAAATTTGGCCTGCCCTCATGTACAGGATGTTTTGATAACACATCATCTTGTACAGTGCCAGAAATCTTGGGTCACTTGGCCCAGTTCAAAGCAAGTAGTTAAAATGAGTGTTTGGAGAAGTATTTGACAAAAATGATTACAATTTTCCTCACTGAGCAAGAAGTTGGAAATTGTACATCATTAAAACCTTGCTGCATTTACACACTATCATAGCCATTGTTCAACAGATTAATGGCAGATAACAAGGTGTAGAGCTGGATGAACACAGCAGGCCAAGCAGCATCAGAGGAACAGGAAAGCTGATGTTTCGGGCCTAGACCCTTCTTCAGAAATGGGGGAGGCAGGGGATGCTTGGCCTGCTGTGTTCATCCAGCTCTACACCTTGCTATCTCAGATTTTCTAGCATCTGCAGTTCCTACTACCTCTCAATGGCAGATAACATTTTTTGATTGGCTATTCCATAGAAACTGATTCTGCAGTTTGAATGAAGCTTGCACTTTGCCTTCTCTCTCTTGGCAATGGTATGCAGCCCCTAAAACTACAGGATGAACAAGGCATGATCTTTGCTTCAGCCATTCAACATGATAGCCTTCAGATGAAGGTGCCATGGTTAGGTCAAACAAACAGGATGATTGACTGTGCTCTGAGGAAGGGTCACCAGACCCGAAACACTATATCTGTTTTTCCCTCCACAGATGTTGCCAGACCTGCTGAGCTTCTCCAGCAACTTTGTTTTTGTTTTGTTGTTGAGGATGATTGACTGCCTTCTTCCCTCTTTTCTCTGTGGAAGGGGCGTTTTCTCTATGCTGCTCGTTTTTCTTCCAGCTTGAAGCAGACGCTGAATCTCATTTCATCCAAACAACGGAAACCCTACAATTTTGTTTCTTTTACTTGCTCTTGCCCAGCAAGTATTTCTTGCCCAACGTTAACAGCCCCTGAGAAAGTGTCTGGCTCTCATCTGGCCCCTGAAATGGCCCAATTGAGCACTCATTGACATGGAACTGCCCATGGCGTCAAGTGGTGGGAGTGGAGGTGGGTCCCACAAATGGAAACGATGGCACTGCCACACAAAAGCAGCTGTTTCAGGTTCCACTGAAGGTTGTGTCTGCAGAATGATGGAGATGAAATCGGATGAGAGGAGGCCAATGCCACACAGGTGAGAAAATCCCAGCTTTCCCTCCCCTTTTCAGCCTGGCTAGTCTCAGATGTAATAAATCAGTCGAGCATCACAAATTGAGCTCTGTGCCCCTGCGATAATAGAGAGGGGGGAAAATAAAAGTCAAGCTGGGGGTTCCTGCTCTCACATCTATTCAGTAAGTGAAAAGAATGCAAGAAATAGGAGCAGGAGTAGACCATTCAGCCCATCAAGCCTGAACATGAGAATTTATGAATCAAACACAAGAATGAAGAGTAGGATTAGACTATTTGGCCCATCAAGCCTGTTCTTGAATAAGATTATGATTAAACTTGGTCTTCAATTCCATACTCCCACCCTCTCTACGCTTCCACTGATTTCCCCATGAGACTAACTTTCTATCGATGCCAGCTTTAAATGAATTGGAAAAAGGAGCATCCATAACACTGGGATAGAAAATTCCAAAGATTTCCAATCTGGGTGAGAGTTTTGAGAATAACCTTTGACCTGTGGCAGGTCCACCAACACATGCTGCCATTTGCACTTGAAACAGCGCCACACGCATGAATACCTGTGAAATCATATCTAACAATAAATCATTGTGGCTCAGCGGTTAGCTGCCTCACAGCACCAGGGACCCGGGTTCAATACCAGCCTCGGGTGACTGTCAGTGTGGAGTTTGTACATTCTCCCTGTGTCTGCTGGGTTTCCTCCGGGTGCTCCGGTTTCGTCCCACAGCACAATGATGTGCAGGTTAGGGTGGATTGGCCATGCTAAATTGCCCATAGTGTCCAGGGATGTGCAGGCTAGCTGCATTAGTCATGGGAAATGAAGGATTATGGGGACAGCATAAGGATGTGTGGGTGTGGGTGGGATGCTCTTCAGAGGGTCAATGTGGACTCAATGGACTGAATGGCCTGCTTCCACACTGTAGGGATTCGATGATTCAGTCCCATCAGGAGAGGAAGGGGGAAATCAAATGAAAGGGAAAACTTAAGGTATTTATATAGCGCCTTTTAATGTAGTGAAATGCTCAAAGCATTTCTCAAGGGCATAATCAGACAAGATTTGACTAAGAGTCACACAAGACAACTTAAGACAGGAGCACAGATGCTTGATCAAAGACATGTTTTGAGGAATGTCTTCAAGGAACAAGGGGATATAGTGAGGCTAAGAGGCCAAACAGGGGACTTCCAGATTTTAGGGTCCAGGCAGCTAAGCCAAAGCCACCTACTTTGAAGTGATTGAGATGGGGCAACAGCAAGGGGGTGAGATTGAAAGGAGTGCAGAGATCATGGCTGGTTAAAGAATTAGAAGAGATTGCAGTGATAGGGAGGGGTAGGGCTATTGGTGAGGGGGGGGGTGTGGAAATAGTGGGAATGTGGAAGCTAAGACAAGAAAAAAGCAAGAAGAAATTTTTAAATTCCTTTTACAGTTATATCTCAATAATCATGTCCCTTCTTAGAAATGCTACTTTATAATACAATGATTATATACAAAGTATGCCCTGTTTTTTTTTTCATTCAAGAATAATTCAATCCAGATCCAGTTCAAGTTGTGCAGTTGGGAAAGATATTGTGCTGTGGGATGCAGCAAGTGCTGGGAGGACTGGTGTAATCAGGAAACACTCCTTCGCAAATCCTTCTTTGTTTATGTACTTTAATCAGATTCACAATCAACTGTGCAATCTTCATAACATTGTTAAAACAGAGGCATAGATTATTTTTAAATGGGGGAAGGCTTCAGGAATCTGAAGCACAAGAGGCACTTAGGAGTCCCAGTTCAGGATTCTTTGAAGGTTAATGTGTGGGTTCAGTTGGCAATTACTAAGGACATGCGATGTGAAGCATTCATTTCAAGAGGGCTAGAATACAAGAGCAGAGATGTATTGATGAGGCTGTATAAGGCTCTGGTCAGATTACATTTGGAATATTGCGAGCAGTTTTGGGCCCCGTATCTAAGGAAAGATCTGCTGGCTTTGGAGGGAGTCCAGATGAGGTTCACAACAATGATCCATGAGATGAAGGCCTTATCATGTAAGGAGTGGTTAAGGAATCTGGGTCTGTACAAATGGATTTTAGACGGATGAGGAGGAGGATCTTATTGGAATTTACAGAATACCGGGAGGCCTGGATAAAGTGGATGTTACCATTAGTAGAACAGACTAGGACTCGAGGGCACAGCCTCAGAGTGAAGGGATGACCCTTTAGAACTGAGATGAGGAGGAGTTTCTTTAGCCAGAAGGTGGTGACTCTGTAGAACTCATTTCTGCAGAGGGCTGTGGAGGCCAAGTCATTGATTGTAGTTAAAACATCGATCGGTTCTTATTTGGTAAAGGGGATCAAGGGTTATGGGAGAGAGCAGGAGAATAGGGTAGAGAAACATATCAGCCATAATTGAATGGCAGAACAGATTTGATGGGCTGAATGACCTAATTCTGTTCCTATATCTTAAGCTTTTATGGTTACTTATGGGTCAGCTAAAGCTAACAGCTTACCAGCTGTGCAACAAATGTAGATAGGAATGCACTTAGCAATCCAATGTGCCTTGGAATTTTAATTTTTAATTAAGCTAGCTTAATTCAGAGAAAGAAAGGCCTTTTTGTCTGTGGCATCTTTCACAACCCCAATGCACTCCAAAACAATTTGCAACCAATAAGATGATATTTTAGCATTACTTACTAAGGTAATGAAGGAAAGATACCAACAAATTTGTACACAGCAAACTCGCCGATAATTTGAGCAGGGAACATCTTTCAGTGATGTTACTTGGAAGGGAAATATAGGCCAGACCACCAGGCAAAACACTCTTGCTCTTCAGAATAACGCCACGAGGTCTATTGTGTCCATCTCAGGACAGAAGGTATCTTGGTGGAGAAAGACTGCATCTTAATAGTGCAGCACTCCCTCAATACTGCACTGGAATATCAACCTGAATTATGCGCCCAGATTAAATGTGGCAAAGGAACAACATCTGAAATGTTTGCAGTGCTTCTTGAATTGACCTATCGTTCTAAATTGTTCCAAGTATCAGCCCAAAGTCCTGGCAGTCTGATCTTCAGGTAATTCAGCCTTCCTTGCCATTATATCTCATGTTCATAGCTAGTTTTATTTGAAATTGGTCAGTTTGATAGTTTGGAAGGGACTGTTTTTAGTGTTTCATTGGTATTTAGTCCCTAAATCAGAACATCACTAACCTCTTCCTTTCGCAACTTCAGAATCTGGAATTAAACTTTCTTTATTGACTCCGCAGTGCACAGAATATGGTTTACCAATGTAGGAACAGGAGTAGGCCCTCATGCTTGTTCCAACATTCAGATCCTGGCTGATCTGTAGCATAACTTCATTTACCATGAGCAAAAAGCTTGGACACCCTTTAGCTTTGTGATCAAATGCAGTTGCATTGGCAGATTTTACTGTTTAGTGGAATATTTCTGGCCTGACATCTGCACCCAATTGTCCTTTGCACAAGACAACTATCTTCACCGCCAGGAGAGTTCTTCAGCCCTGTTCCGAGCTGCTAACCATTCCTTGCATGGCCTCAGAGACTCAGTGTCATTGAGCAGCGTGTGACTGCCCAGAATCTAACAGCGAAGAATTTTCCCCAAACACGGCCCAGTGCCACACCCACATAATTTCTCTTTCTTCATTCATGGACACTTAGCTGCACCAACCCAACACCACCATTTAATACACTCAGCACAGAGTGGAAAATGTAATCTGGGCCCTGTACAAATTATCCTTTACTGCATGAGGCAGAAATGATTCATTCATGTCTTTTTTGAGATCAATCAAAACTACACTAAATTTTTTTTATATTGTTTAATTGTTCTTGGGATGTTAATGATGCTAGCGAAACAGTATTTTTTGCCCATCCTTAGTTGCACTGGAGAGCATCAAACACCATCCCAGACTAATCAGGGATGACCCATTTCTGAAAGACAAGTTGTTGATGGCATTCCAGCACCAATAATGACAATTATGCACTTCCAGGAACTTTTGTAAGTTTGAATTCATACTTTCATTCCAAAACAGATTTGAGGGCTGTTAATTTAGTCTTCTAGTCTTTCAGTTTGATGCCAACAGTCCATTTCCTAACATGCAGTGACAGAATGGATTGTGCATTGATGTCAGCCTGGAACTAATTACAGCTAATAACCAAATTTTAAAATAAAAGACTGAATGTGTAATTTAGGAACTCCCCAGTACAAGATGTCAAGGTAAAATCTCGAGACTGTAATATTCTCCAGAAGCATCCTGGTTAATACACTCATGTAAATTACTTTGAGCACTGACTTAATGTATGGCGTAAAGTTAGGAGGTTCTCAATTACAATTAATCAGATTTGCAAAGAAACTGTGCACAAAGGAAGGAAGCAGTGATTTTTGTTTTGGGATACCCACCAATCAAATCCAATTAAAATGCTTTCCACCAATTGAAAGAACAAGTTACAAGCAGTGCAACAACGACAATAAACGTAGGGGTGGATGGGAGGGGAGGGACGGAATTAAACTAAAAATAGATTTGGAGACAACCAGCACATTTTTGTTTTATTTAATAAATTATCACCTGTGTGACGAGTTAAAATAACGAGTTACAAGCACTGCCCAACAGGACTTACAAAAGCTGCTGCACAGAAGGAACACAAGCTTTACCCGAGATGCCTTAACTTCAGTTAAGCTGATCCTCGATGGCATGGCTCCCAGCTGAAGTCTGAATTGGAGGGGAGATTAACCCGACCTTTAAAGCTACTGATTAAATACTGCTTTTGGAGATAGCAGTTATCTGAATAGGGACAATCTAAAGTCAGTTTGAGGCAATGACGAGGGAAGTTTCTGTTCTGTCCTCTTCCTTGTGTAAGGACTGTATCTTCTCATTTTTGTGTTTTCTTTTATGAAGCTTTGGACTGAAATAAGAAAACTGTTTTAAAACTAGTGTTTCACTAGAAATAATTGAAGATTACATTGTAGATGATTTGGAGCCAGGGATGAGGCCTTTATTGACAACAAGAAGTTGATTGGTCTATAGACTAGTGACCAGTTATGAATGACAGAAACAACTGTGTGATTGGTTCTCACATAAATGAACAACTTTAAACTGGGAACAAGTTACAGAGAGAGTGAGTGTTCAGTTTTTCCACAGTTGAGGAGTGGTCTCTCCATTTTCTGCAATTAAAGTGCACTGTAAACTTGAGGAAAACCTATTTATCTTCCCTGCAACAGTTGTTGTGTAGTATCTTTTCAGTGATAAGTCAGAGACTTTCTATAAATAAACCAGCCACTTGTGTGTCTTACCAACTAGTGGAAGCATCCAGAGAAAAATAATTGAAGTAATGTGCTGGCAAAGAGAAAAATCATAAAGATCACCTCAACAACAGTGACAGAATGGATTGTGCATTGATGTCAGCCTGGAACTAATTACAGCTAATAACCAAATTTTAAAATTATGGACTGGATTATGGACTGTCTGAATCAAATCTGAACCAAGGATTATGAACTGTCTTTCCATTTTCTTATCTCTCTGCCATCTTAGTTTACCATATCTGTGTGTGTGTATGTATGTATATATATATATATATAATGGGGGCTTTATAAGGGAATAAATATGAAATTTGTGATGAGGCTGTGGATTTAGAGGTTATTTTGTCCTAGTTTTTTTGTTGAAGACAGGTTTAAGGCAGAGGTGCTGAGCAATCTACCAGTGCCACTAGGGTAAACAGCTTGTGAGAAGTTCAGTTTTTTTTTGAAGTTGAAACAGTAGAAGCAGCCTGAATGGGTGCGGTCAAGCTCTTACAGAACCATGAACTTTAGTTCAGCTTTCAGCAATTACTCTGTTGGGGTCTTGAAGATATGGAAGCTATTTTTTTTCTCTCTCTCTTGGTTGCAGCCAAAAGTTGGGGGTTCTGTGCCTGCTACAGGAGTTACATGTGAGATAATCTGTTTTCCGAATTTGTTTTTTGTCAAGGGTGTGTTTATGCAATGTTACTATACTGGAACAGTTAATTAGTTAGTTACTGTATCTATTATTTTGTTAAGTTTTCTAATAGAGTTAAGTTATTCCAATTCCTTCTTTCTTTTGTTGTGTTTTAACTATAGTGGATGAATAAAGTGTGTTTTGCTTTAAATCTGGTAGCTTGACCAATCGAATTGCATCTGGAATGCAACACCTTACACTTACTTTTAAAATAAGAAAAGTTAGTGTCTAGAATATCTTCTGAATATTTTGAGGGAGTTTGGGCTGCTACATAACAAATTAGTAATGTTATATGCTGACAGTTTATGACGATTCACTTGTAGCAAGAGTCTAATTACTTGTAATAATTGGTGATTGTTCTTCAGTACAGATACCTGGTCCATGCTTTCTATCAACTTTGGTCTGAAATCAGGTAAATTGGGGAAATCTGCGTAGTTAGTAAAATCCTTAATGTTTGTGACATCTCCAGGAATAGTGGGGCTCAATTTCCAGCGCGCTACTCCAAAGAGTCCTAATACCTGGGAAAAGGTTACTGAGATCAGTAAATCCACTGGGTGATGACTGGATTCCTTGATCATACTTTTAATACTTTCAGTGGCATGAAGTGTGGCGATACCATATAAACAGAACTTCCCACAGCACCTTACAGGTATTAAAACTGTAAGCTGGGGAGAAATTGTGAAGGTGAATGAATCCAAGGGAGTTTTTAAGAGAACAACTATAAGAGTGGAGTGGGAGATCAAAGAATAGGTAACAAGGCAAAGAGGTTTATTAGCCACTATAGGAGAAGAAATGTTATGAGAATTCTCAGGCACTAACTGTCCCACAGACTAACTGCCTGCTTTAGCATCCACCCAGCGTTGTTAACGTATAGTCAGTGCAAGCCTTATTTGGTGTTTCTCAAGGGTTAACATGTTTTCATGCATGACAGATGTTGCCTAGATGGACTTTCTTGTCTGAGATCACATTTAGACATCAAGGTACAACATTAAAATCCTTGTTTATATTGGACTGGTGAACATAACCATTAGCTGTAATAATATATTTGGCTCCAATCCATTCCCATTTCACCAAGCTAGTCAACCATTCAATCGCTGAATAAGCATCTGTCTTTATATAAAATAACAGCATTGCATTTGTATGTGAGTGAGAGAGAGAAAATGTGCATACACACAGTAGTTTTGATTTTTCTTTCAACTCAAACCACATTTGTATCACTAAAATCACGAGCTTGATGTTTTCCATTTTGAAGTTTCTTGCAAGTGAAATTTACAGATTTGTGTTTTTTTTCTAAAAACAGGGCAAGTCTGTCAATTGCTTCCTTTGGGTACCATCTTTTTGCCTATTCATCATTCCAACAGGCAAGGATTTATGGTACAACGTTGCTGTCCTTATTAAAATACTGTGGCTACAAGATTAGATCAGAGATGAGCATTTCTGCCTCTCTGTGAGACATATACGTCAGTATGTATTACTTGTTTCATTGGAAAACCCCCTAGACAACATTATGGCAGTTCTAAACTGAACATTACTCTTGGCTATAAAAACGTAGGTTTTCAAACTACGTGCACACCTGAAGCCAAAGATGCCACAAGACAATTCAGTTCACCATCAGATTTCCATGTTTCTTTTAGTTCACTGATTAGAGTTAACTGAGACTAACTGTATTTACATACTAGGTGGTAACTGGGGATTTGACTCGCGTTCATGTCTGTTTGAGTATTCTGAAAGAGGGGCCATTAGATGAAAGTGCATGATATGCAATGTGTGACTTTATAAATAAACCGTTTATCTGTGTACAACTGCACTTCAGTGTTCTAACCTTTGAAGTGTTGATACTTATTGTCTGGCCACAATAGCATGAATTCAGTTCCTGTACATCAATGAAGATGTTTGTTAGGTGTATAACATTGCTGTCTTTGTATAAATGCAGTGGCTACAAGATTAGATCAGAAACAGGGAATTCTGCGGCAAATTTCTTACCTCCTGACTCCCCATGTCTGTCCTTCATCTGAAAGGCATGTAAGGAGTGTGATGGAATGCTCTTCACTTGCCTAAATGAATGCACCTCAAAAAACACTCAAGAAGCTCAACACCATCCAAGACAGAGCCCACTTGATTGACGTCACATCAGTATTCACCTTCAATATTTAGTCCCTCCAACACTGATGCTCAGTGGCAATTGACAAGATGCACCACAACAACTCACCAAGGCCTGATCAATAGCACCTACCAGACACATGACCCCCACCATCTCAAAGCACAAGGGCAACAGATATATGGGACCACCGCCACCGCCTACAAGTACTCCTCCAAGTTGCTCACCACCCTGACTTGGAAATGTAACACCATTCCTTCACTGTCACTGGGTCAAAATCCTGGATGTCCTCGCTAACAGGACTATGGCTGTACCTACAGAACAAGGACTGCAGTGGTTCAAGAAGGCATCTCACCTTAAACTTCTGAAAGGGAACAAGGGATTAGGCAACAAATAACCACATACCATGAATTCATGAACAAAAAGGCATTGTCTTTTGCAAGTTCCAGCGTACTTTGTCTGTGGCAATCTTTATGCAAGGCTCCACCAGACAAATAAAATTGGAAACCACTGCTACAGAGAGAAGAGAGGAAATATTACACAGCCGCAGTGAGAAAGGAATTGCACCTCATGTCCATCTGAACTTGAAAGATGTTAACCAAATAGGACTTTTCAGTAAACTAACCTCCAAAATGATGTCGAACCTGAAACGTTGGCTTTTGCCTGCTGCAGGTGATTTAAAAACCTAATACCGTCCTAGGTGGGCTGTAGGTTGGTTTGTATCACTGCAATCTGATAATACAGTGCTTTAGTTAACGGAAGTTAAAATGGATAATATTTTTGGTATATGGTTTAATATCTGATTCCTGCATTGGAGAAGTAACCAAATGCAATGGGTGTTATATTTGAAACATTGTGGTGATATGGGGAGTTCTGCAGTGAAAGGTACATCTATCATCTGTCCTTGGGATGAGATGGTTAACTGTAAGCCCTTTACAATCAATGAGGTATTTTCACATATCCTAAGGTCATGAAATGTACTAGAGAAATGCCAAGTCTTTTTTCCCAAGTAATTGGGTTGTTACACTGTAGCAGTGTGGGCTTGTTTAAGAACATTCCAAGAATAAGGGGTAAACCATTCAGGACCCACAGTCTAAGAATAAGGTATTCAGGACTGAGATGAGGAAGACTTTCTTTAGTAATAGAGAGTTGTGAACCTGTGGAATTCTCTCCCACAGGAAGCTGTTGGGGCCAGTTCATTAGATAAATTCAAGAGGTAGCTGGATGTGCCCTTGTGGCGAAAGGGATCAAGGGGTATGGAGAGAAAGCGGGAACGAGATATTGAAGTTGCTTGATCAGCCATGATCATATTGAATGGTGGTGCAGGCTTGAAGGGCCGAATGGCCTACACCTGCTCCTATTTTCTATGTTTAAGGATATGCCGTTTTCAATGTTGAAGGATATTAATGGTTCTGCACTGCTCTCTAATCATACCCTTCTGTTTTATCATACTGTAGTTCTTGTGTCAATGTGGATGTTATATGATGCAAATACAAAAGCTGTGATGTATCTGCACGGACCAGAACATACATGATTAATCTTTGAAAGCCATAAAGAATGCTTGCTACTAAACAGCAAATGGTAAAACAAATATTCTCTACTGCAAATTGATAAAGATCATCTCCCACTGTTAACAAAATTGTCCTCAACCAACTCTAATAGCGTATTTTGCTCTGAGAGTTTTGCAGGTCATCAGACACTGAAAATGTCAACCTTTTAAACATCTGTATATTATTAAAAGTTTGGACAAGGCAACCAGTTCCTGCACAGTGTAGCTGTATGCTCTGGACATTAGGTGGCTCTATGGGGCAGGTTTTTCAAGTCCCTCTTCCAACTCTATCACAACTGACAGTCATTTGGTAGAACAAAATTGGACACCTGCTGAAAAAAGACACCTTTGGTCAGAAGTTTTCATCCTGCACTCATCAAGATATTCTTAATTCATTGACAGAAAGAACACATACACATGTTGTACTTGTTCAACGTAACAAATGGGTGACAGCAATTATATAGTTTATTCCAGGTTTATATTTGAACAAAGCTTGGCAGTTAACTGTCAGCCATTATCTAAAATGTGCATTCTCCATGGAATTGTCTACCAATCAGAGCCCGCTTTCCAACCAATCAGCACTCTCTTTTCATATAGTATAAAATGTTCCCCTCTCCATGAGTATTCTTATGAATATCCTGATAAGTTCAAGACAAAAGCTTCAACAAATACTCTCCAACACTCTGTTGTGACCATTAGACAGAAATTGAGGGTGGAATCTTACATGGTTTTTCCAAAGTCACAGTTGTGTCCAGGTTTTGGGAGAGATTTTCACCATGAGGCCTAGTGGAATTTCTCACTGTATCTTACCAAATGCACCTCATTCATTACCCATCCGCCCATGGCAACCCTCGTGTCCATCTTGCCATGCACTGTTCCCCGAAACAACTCGCCACTGACCAGATATCCAAAGGACTGGCCTCCCTTGTACCTGCACCATCATTGAAGAGCCTCTGTACACCCAGATAAGAGCTGGCAATCCAGTATTGCCCCTCACTGGCACGGTAATGGCATAGCAGCCACAAAGACATACTGCCCACATCAAATAACCAGCACAACTGATACTGCCCTCACATATACAACCCCTTTTTTTTATTCATTTGTGGGATGTGGGCATTGCTTGCTGGCTAGCAATTGTTGCCCATCTCTAATTGCCCATGAGAAGATGATGTTATGTTACCTTCTTGAACCACTGTAGGTAGACCCAAAATGCCAGTAGGGAGGGAAGTCAGGAATTTGACCCAGCAACAGTGAAGGAACGGCAATATATTTCCAAGTCAGGATGGTGAGTGGCTTGGAGAGGAACTTGCAGGGAGTGGTGGTGTTCCCATGTGTCTGCAGCCCTTGTCCTTCTAGATGGAAGCGGTTGGGAAGGTGCTAAGCATCTGTGGTGAATTTCTGCATCTTGTGGATAGCTGACACGGTCAGTGGAGGAGGGTGTGGATGTTCATGGATGTGGTACCAGTCAAGTGCATTGCTTTTGTCCTGAATGGTGTCAAGCTTCTTCATTATTATTGGTACTACACTCATCCAGGCAAGTGAAGGGTATTGTGTCACACTCCCGACTTGTTCCTTGTAGATGGTGGACAGACTTTGTAGAGTCGGAAGGTGAGTTACTCACAGCCTCTTACTTGCTCTTGTAGCCTCACTCTAGTTGCTGTTTAACCACCATAACCATCAGTCTACCTGTCTTTAGGTACATCCTGTCTCTTGTCCAGTAGGATACATCACATATAGACAAGCAATCAAACAAGTCAACATGATACAACAGTAACATGGTCATACAATAACACCACTCCAAGTTAGGAAACTTTGAAACAGGTAGCCAAAAGCTTGGTTAATGAGTTAGGCTTTAATTGAGGCAGAGAGGTTCAGGGAGGGAATACCAGAGCAAACACAGCTGAAAATATGGCTAACCAAAGGGTTGGTGCAGAAAATTGGGAGTGCCCCCACAAGGGGGAGGGCAGCTTTTGCAGATAGTGTAAGAAGGATGAGGGGATGGAGCGATTTGAAACTGTCCCTATGACATTGGGCCCCTGAGTCGCTGGATTACCTTGAGTCACATGACCATTACTTGAGTGTCCTCCTAGTAAATTCCTCTGCATTCCTGTAGCTTGGAAACAAAGCACTCAATCTTAATCCTCTTCCCTAATGCCAACATGAAGACTTGACCGCTTGATCCTATTTAAACAAGTTCGTCTGATCTTTGCCAAACTGACCTCCTGACGCTGGAACGTTTTCCCTGAATCAACTGATCATAATTCTGAATGATTACATATGTCAACCTCAGTTGATAGGCTGGGGAATTAAGGATGCTGGGGAGGAGATTAGGAGGCTGTATCTTCACTTGACAGATTCCAAGGATTGAAGATTTAATTGGAGATATCAGCCCCCTTTCTTCCCCTCACCCCAAGTAACTACTTAAGGGAACAATTCAGATTCCTCTTTTTGATATGAGTAGCCATCACTGTATTGATAATTGTATTCCAATAATTTTATTATTAAACAATTCCTGCTGCTTCTTCAATAGTCAAATAGTTAAACATGAAACAGTCCTAATTAAACTAATGCAGAATATCGGTCCTGTATTTTTTCTGGTGCTTCTTGAGCACTTTCCATTAAAGACATCCTTTCACTAATTATATAATAAAACAAAAGAACTGTGGATGCTGAAGATCTGAAACTAATAAAGAGAATGCTGGAGAAACCCAACAGGTCAGGCAATATTTGCAGAGAGACAATTAACATTTTGAGTCTGATACGACTGTTTCAGAAGCGATAGTCGCTAGGAAAAGGTGGTATTTATGCTGATCACAGGGAATGGGGGGGGGGTGGAGGCTAATGAAAAAGCAGATAAATGGTGACAGAGCCAAGGGGGAGAGAACTAGGCAGATAGAAGAATAATTGATTGTAAGCCAGAGAAGGAGAGGACGAGTTGGACTGAAGGGTCTGTTTCTGTGCCATATATATCTATGACCCTAAAAGTCAATAATGGGAATGATGAGAAGGTGGGAATGGTCTCGCTGTGCTGAAAGCAGCCCATGTTGTGAGAGGGGCTGGGTCAAGGACATGAAAATGCAAAATTATTGAACTCAATGTTGAGTCCAGAAGGCTTCAGGGTTCCTGAGGGGAAGATGAGATGCTCTTCTTCCAGCTTACATTGAGACACCCTGGAGCACTGCAGCTGGCCAGAGGGAGATGGTGGTCAGGGAACACAGTGGTGTGTTGAAGTGACAGGCAACTGGAAGCTCAGGGTCATTTTTGATGGACAGCATGTAGGTGTTCTGCAGTCGGCCAGTCAGCTTTTCGGCTCCCCGATGTACAGGAGACTACATCGTGAGCAGTGAATAAAATAGACTAGATTGAGTGAAGAGTAGATAAATCAGTGCTTCACCTGAAAGGTGTGTCTGGAGCCTTGAATAATAAAAGGTGGAAGGTAAACTGGCAGGTTTAAGATTTTCAGTGATGCATGGGAAGTTGCTGTGGGTGTGGTGAGTGATTGGAAGTGGAGGAAGAGTGGATTGAGGTGTCTTGGAGGGAACGGTTCTTGTGAAATGCCGACAGTGGAGAGGAGGTTAACGGGTGTCTGGTGATGGCATTCTGCTCGAGGTGGATATGAGCCTTTTATTAATTATTCTCTCATGGGATTGTGGGTGGAGGAGGTAGTAGGAACTGCAGATGCTGGAGAATCTGAGATAACAAGGTGTAGAGCTGGACGAACACAGCAACACACCTAGGCTTTCTGAAGAAGGATCTAGGCCCGAAACGTCAGCCTTCCTGCTCCTCTGATGCTGCTTGGCCTGCTGTGTTCATCCAGCTCTACACCTTGTTATCTCATGGGATTGTGGGTGTTGCTGGCAAGGCCACCATTCTTGCCCAACCCTAATTGCACTTGAATTGGGTGCTTTCTAGGCCTTTCCAATTCAGTCTTAACCAAATTGCTGTTGGATCTGGAATCACATGTAAACCAGAGTGGGTAGGAATGGCAGATTTCCTTCCCTAAATGACATTAGTTAACAATTGTTTTGCAATAAAAGGTCATTGTTACTGAGACTAGTTTTAACCCCTGACTTTAAAATTGATTGGTTCAATTTAAATTCCATAAGTTGACGTGGTAGGATCTGAATCCACATCCTAGACTGTCTCCCACAAGGGAAAGCCCATTTTGGCTTTAGTACCGAGGCTCAGAAGAGAAGAGAAAAAGCAGCAAATGTTACTAATCCTAAGTGGAATCCATTCACCTTTAATGGAAAGTGCCTATTGCAAGGCACCCATTTAGTCATTTTGGATGCCATTTAGTCAGGGTCTGGGCTTAATGATTATTTGTGGATCTGTATCCCAGGAACAGTTACCACCTTGAGGAAAGGGGACTAGGGAGAAATAGAGAGGGGTTTAAATAGTATTTTAGTGGATTGCATTGTAATAGGATTCACACACTTTTTCCTTGCCACGTGAATTGCTACATCAGCATCTGAGTCAGAAGTTTGTGGTTCCAAACCCTTCTCCAGACGTTGAGCTCAAACCCGAGGCTGACACTGTGGTACATTAACGTGAGGATATTGTTCATCACTGGGACATCTGTTGGGCACAATGCCAAACCAAACAGGGGCACAGCAACATCATGGTTAAGCTACTGGACCAGTAATCTGGAGAACCTGTATCAACACTGAGACAGCATAAAATCCCACCTCAAAAAGTGGGATAGTTTACTTAAATTTTATTTTAGAAAAACCCAAAAGTCTTTTTTAAAATCTGTCAGGCGGCAGTGAAACTATACGATTGTTGTCAAAAAAAAAAACCAAACACTCGTTCACTGATGACCGAGATAGAAGGAAATCTGCCAATCTCACCTGGTCAGTGATGGACCTCCCCTGCACCTTTGCCACAGCACTGCATTTTGATCCTAAGGGAATTGGCACTTCCTGCGAGAAGCTCGATAGGCTATTCCTGCATCAGGAATTTGGACACAGAAGTCAGAGTAGTCTGCTGGATTAAGGCACATGGGCAGTAGGTGTACTGGCTCCCAGAGTCCCATTGCATGTTTCTAACATTGACCGATCAGAATAAGGGGCACAAGTTTGTCAAGTGTCTTCTTAGTATCAGGCAGAGACGATACTCAAGCATTGAGTGACGTTCCCTCACTCTGACCAGCACCAAAACTGTCCAAGAAAAGTACAAATGCAAAAAGGAGTCTTGTGCCTCACCTCGTGCTGCGAGGATATTTAAAAAGGACCAGACAGTTACATTTTCATTTGGTGTGCAAGAATTAAGAAATTAGAATCAATGACAAAAGAAAATAAATGGACACTGTTTGTCACAGCCTCAGGATGTTCCAAAGTCTTGTAAAACCACTTTTAAATTGCAAACAAAAAAAAAACAGACGTTGCTGAAAAAGCTCAGGAGGTCTGGCAACATCTGAGAAGGAAAAAAAAAAATCAGAATTAACATTTCAGGCCTGGTGACCCTACCTCAGAACGGTTCTGAGGAAGGGTCACCGGACCCAAAACGTTAACTGATTTTTTTCCCCCCTTCTCAGATGCTGCCAGACCTGCTGAGCTTTTCCAGCAACTTCTGTTTTTTGTTCCTGATTTACAGCATCTGCACATCTTTCGGTTTTAATTTTAAATTGTTGTATTGTAGGGAATAGGGCAGCCAACTAGCACACAGTAAGCTCCCACAAATAGTAATGTGACCAGATCATCTCTATTCTGATAAGTGTACAATAAGTTATGGTCTTGTTAAGTGCCATACATTACTAGTGGGCACAGTTGAAGACTTAGAACTAGTGGGCATAGTTTCAAACAAAAAGGCAGGGAGCAGTTGAGGAGGAATTTCTTCATCTAAAGGATTGAGAATCTTTGGAATTCCCTGCCCAGTGAAGCAGTTGAGGCTACCTCATTGAATGTTTTTAAGGCAAAGGATAGATTTTGGAACAGTAACGGAATTAAGGGCTATGGTGAGCAGGAGGCTAAGTGGAGCTCAGTCCTAGAAAAGATCAGCCATGATCCTATTGAATGGTGGAACAGGCTCGAGGGGCCAGATGGCCTACTCCTGCTCCCATTTCTTATGTTCTTAAGACCTTCATAGATTGTAGGTTTTTCAAACCAAGCCTGTTGTCCAGGGTCAACAAACTCAAGACTGTCTGATATCAGGTTGCTCTTTTAAGCTTACCAACACATTGTCCCTATTGCTCTATACTGCTAGATATTTAAAGAAAAAGCTTCAGTATGATTCACTGTCATCTGGAAGTCACACTGCAGGCTCCCCAGGAGCAGTATTAATATCGTGGAAGGGATTCCCTGGGTGTTTAACAGTGAGACCCCATGCAGAACGGTTGAACACCGATGCTATACAAGGCAGTGTAACTAATGAACTGCAGCCCCATAGAAATGAATAAAACAGAACGCCAACACACAAGTATAGCTTCATTAATTGGCAATAGTCCACCCATTCCAAATAAACACACACCAGTTTTAGACTAGCTAAAAGTTCAGAAGAGGCATATCAAACTTGAAACAATAATGGTCTCCACAGATGTTGCCAGACCTGTTCCGTTTCACCAGCATTTTCAGTTTTTATTCCAGTTTTAGAGCAGCATTTTTCCTTTGCGTAAAGTGACATGAGTATACAGTACAGTGTCATTCAACTTAACTTGTCTATGCTGGTATTTCTGTTCCAATAAACATTTCTTCCATCTTATTTCATCCAAACTTTCTTCAGGCATTGATGCACACAGCACAGACACTCATATTTTATACTTTCAAGTAAACACAGAGCATGCCTGGTGAGAGATCTGAGTAATAAATGAACCAGTAAGTAATTCATGTTCAGCCTTTGTAAAATAAGTTCTCTGCCAATTGTTTTACAATGCATCTGACTTATTTGAAGTTGGGTTCTGTTCTCATCTGCTATTTGATCTGCCAGCACTAATAAGCAATTTTGTTTAACATCATCAGAAAAGGTGTAATTGCCCTCTGCGTAATCCTTACTGCACATACCATTAGATTATTCCTGACGAGTGCATAATTATGTTGCAATTTGCAACACAGATTATCATGGCTTAAAGTTCTACCACTGCTATTTTTGCTTTAAAAAAAGTGAAAGATTAAGTAGGAAAAGCAGCAACTTTGAAGAGTATTCATGAATGAACAAAATCAATCCACATCAGTTAAAGGAACTAGGTGGCAGTCATTGCTGACTTCCAGGACAAGGGAATGACAACTTTTCATTTCTATTGTGCCTTTTGTATTCTCCAAATGTTTCAAGTTACAGCCAAGAAAATACTTTTAAGGCGTAGGCACTGTTGTAATCTAGGAAACATGACAGACAGCTCCCATATACTGCAGAGATAATACTTTCTCACTGATGAATGTTGACTTGTACAAGAGGCAAACTCCTCTGGTCTTCTTCAGAGCAGTACAACAGAATGTTTTATGTTCACCTGTGAGAACATGTCTCAAGTGAAAGACAGCACTTCCTGGCAATAGCAGCACTTGCTCAGTCTGAATTCTGCATTCACATCTCCTGGGTGGAACCCAAGCTCACAACATTCTGAATCAGAGGCAAGAGGATCACTCACGCACCAAATCCAACGTGCTTCACAACTGATCAACAGGTATCGACTCCGTTCCTCTTTCCACCAATGCTGCTAGGCCTGCTGAGTACTTGCAGCATTTTCTGTTCACATTTCAGATATCTAAGATTCAGCCATACATTTCTTTCAATTTAGTTTGGAGACTTTGATATGTGGATGCAGCAGGAGTGTTTACCAATTTTTTAAAAATCTTCGTCAACGGGGCTGGCTAAATTATTTCTGATGATGGCTATCTAAAGTTGAACAAGCAATTTTATTGACATGAGCAGCTTTCAACTTCCCTATCAAGTTATTATACCAATGTTCTGTTAGTAGGCTACACTCATTAGTACTTTGACTGAAGCCACTTACTCCCAGAATCAATCTCAGCGTTTCTCACATTAAGACATAAAGGCACTGATAATGGAATTAAACCCATCTTCAAAACAGTTCATAATAAATTGATGACACTGTGCAGTTAGATTGAGAGATGCCAGAGACTGTATTACTTGGAGCATAACAAATACAAGTAAATTGCAGGACACTAATTTGAAGAAATCCAAATGATATGATTTGTCAAAAAGCAAGTCCAAGTATCCAAGATTCTCATCGGAATGCCAGGATGGTTAACTTAAATGCACCACCAGCTACTTGTTCAAAGTTGATGCACATATAAGAGAGCAGACTGTTTGCAAAATGTTTTCTTTACAATGAATTGCAGTCTGGACTCCATTTCTTTGATCTGGGATTATCTGACACTGTTCAGCATTGTTACTAGGATTTCCCAAAAAACCTAGAAACAGGTCTTTGGAATGTTCTTGTAGCTGCACTGTAGGGGACTTGGAAGAGAGTTTGAGAGAGATTGATTTTGGAATTCTCATTGGAAAATTGCTAACAACCACGTCCTTGTGACTGTGTCTGGAGAAGTCATTTTGAACATATCAATGCTTCATCCACATACTTTGTCATTTGCAATGGTAGAATTATAAGATAATGAATTAAAAATAGCAGTATAAAATTGTGCAACATGTTTGTTAAGTGTTTCTTCCTCCTGTATTCTGCACAAGGAATGTGCGGAACCAAACTGGTCTCCCTCCAGCTGATCTAGATGAATATATTGGCAAATCAAATACCTTTCTGCTCCCTAATTCATTCCAGTGATAAAGTCAAGGCTCTATGATACTATCTCTTATACTAACTCATCATCCTGGACATATAAACTATGGGGCCACTTAACTTTCTGAATAATTTAGTCCTCCAAGACACTATACCTAGATAAAATGCCACATCCTGATTTACCTCAATGACTTATTGTACTGCTTTCAACTTTGTAACATGCTGCTCTGTGAGCCTTGACCCTTCACCCCGAACAGCAAGGAAAACAATCTCAAATAGCTGTCAGTGAATTATACAATCCTAACTTGTAATGGTTTGCCAGACTCCGAGGTAGGAAGAGTCATGATTGACAGTCAGTATTAGTTACAAGCAGAGATACAGCCTCGCTATTCTAGATAAATGCTCCTAATGCTGACTACTTAGTCCATTGCCAACATTCCTGCTAAACCATTAAGATAACCAAAGATCCCACAAAACTTTATTGCATAAATTACAAGAAACGGTGGCCCCCAAGTTGTGAGAAACCACTCTCAGCACACAGTCTCTTGTTTATTTTCATAGCTTCGAAATCCATCCTCATGATTCTTCAACTCCGTTTTGGCTCAATGGGTAACACACTTACCTCTGAATCAGAAGGTTAGGGATTCATGCCCCACTTCAGAGACTTAATCAAGTAAATTTTTAAAAAGTGTCCAGGGCAGTACTCAGAATATTTCACACAGTCAGAAATGCCATCTTTATGATGGTGTGTTAAACAATGGCCCTCTCAGCTGGGCAGAATAAAAAACACCATGACACTATTTCAAAGAAAATGCATCATGTCTTAGTCCTATGCTCATCTCCCAACCGACGTAAATGGAACAGATTTTCTGATCATTATCACACTGCCCCTTGGGAATCTTGCTTTGGTCAACTTTGCTACTGTTTCTGCAACATTACATCAGTAACAACTCTATAAAAGAGTACTTCATTGCCTGTAAAGTGTTTTTGGAAGTCCCAAGCTCACAAAATACGCTATAAACTGTGAATCCTTCTTCACATCTAACTTCAGTTGAACAAACCTCAGTGCTGGGAGCAGCTTCTCCAATTCCAACGTAGGGAAGCAATTTGTTGAAATTTCTTGATATTCAGTATACTCCATGCTACCCGTGCTAAGTCAAAAAGGCTAGAATTGTAATTTCTGGATAATTTAAGTGTCTAGTGACAAAAACAGCACACTTCACAAACTCAGGAGGAGGCTATTTTCCTCACATAAGAGTACCTGATCTGCTCAACTCAATTAAAATACTCCTGTAATGTACGATAGCGAAGCTTTCCATATAACAGAACCATAGAGGTGTTCGCCTCCTCTAGTTCTTTCAATCATCTTAAATATTTTAATGACTGAAATTCAGAAAGAAGGCTAATAAGACAATCATCCGACTCCCAAAGCTTTTCAGCTGTTAAACTCCCTTTCAGATCAGTAGGCTTATCACTCATTTTTCAGTCCAGTTACCTTCCAACGTTGCAGCAGATAGCTATTACATTTGGAAAGTGCCTGGAGCAGACTGATAGCCCTGGCCACCTGTGGATAAAGAAATAGCTAAAAGGAGCCTTATCTCTCATTCGGCATATTGAAGACTTGCAGATCAAAGTTTAATGCAAATTTGCAAGCCCACGACACAGAATCATCACTGCAATAATAGACAGGCACCAGGCAGTTCATGCCACAAATCAGCATTATTTACAATTTCCTGGCAATGTGCTCTGGGGTAGGATGTGGCAGACTGTGACAGCAATGGGCTACCATTCCTATCTGGAACAAAATTAAATAAGTGAATGTGTATGTGGAAACAAGAGAGAGTGGGATTAGTTTAGTTTGTTCAAAGGAATTGTCATTAGGATGATGGTGGAATGACCACCCCCTGCAGATACTATTCCATGATTCTGTTTAGTGAGAAAAAAACCCACAATTTTTCATGTCTTAGATTTAAGTAAAATTCTTACTAGGTTGATCAAATATTTAAGATGACCAATCCTGGTAATGGGAATAAAATGTACTTTTATGGCCATTACTTTTTCCTCAAGGGAATCTAATCTTTATTTTTGGATCCCAGGAAAATAGCTCTGAGAGAAATCCCCAGCCCCCTCATGTCAGTATCTCTGATAATCTGCACCAGTATCACTGTGTTCCTGTTGGAAGCTCGGTACTTGGTAGACCCAGGAGACACCCATCACACTCCAAACAATTTCACCAGAGTTGCAACTGTGTACTTTGCAAATGCCTGTCTTAAATTGTTGGCTAATTCACCAGTTCAGCTCAAAGCCTCCAAACTAAATTGTTTGGTTTTCTCCTCAAACAGTAGCAGGACTTTGCAGTCAACACAGATGCAGTTCTAGGTAGGGGCATGTTGCAAACTAAATATTGATGCAAGCACATAGATATACATAGCTTGTCCTTCTGGTCTTATAAAGAAGCCATTTGGCAAAAAAAAATTGCAGAATCCAGCGAAATCTGGTTTTGCAATACCATGAAAAGTTGCCATACATGTACGCACTGCCTCAAGGCTTTCAGACATAGTCTAGCTTTGCTGAATATTCTATACCGTTTTCACAAATAGTCCAGCCTACCTGGTGGCCACATGACCACAGGTATCCTGTTGAATTCTTAACACCTCTACATTTCCTTCTGATATAAGCATTTCTTATATCAAGGTCAGCAGAGTTAAAAATCAAAGCACCATGTTAGTAATTTGTTAGAAAATTTGACAAGTTTAATAGAAATTTGCTCACACTTTATTAACAGTTAATCAATATAAATTAGCATTAGAAAAACAAAATATCCTTCCCATTAATCAATCCTCAACTCCTTAAAGTGGGCCAAAGAGAAAAGATTTCTAAAGTAAATTAAAATCTATGTGCAACAACCTTCATTTAAGATAAATGTTGGCTCATAACTGGATATTTAAAAGGTAACTATTATATTGAATGGTTCATAAATACCTTTGCACACTTTTGTAAATGTTATACATGATATGTATACCTACACCTTTACAATAGAAACTGCCTACGTAATCTTGCCACACTAATTACACCCTCCTGCCAGAGGTTGACACTGTTTTTGCCTTTCCCAACAACTCAACGTAAAGCAGAAATACTGAGGCTTCTCAACTGTTAAGCTGAATCCCACACTGGTAATGCACTCTCCTGTTCAACATCATTGGTGACTGACTGGCATTGATAATGTATTTATACAATTTAAGTGAAGTGAATTAACAGTATTGCAGCTACATCAACAGGACAAATTATGGACAGAATGTAGAATGTAGTATAGCTACATGCCCAAAAGTATCTTGTTGAATTTCTATCGTCTCTAAATTTGCTTCATAATACAAACATTATCGCAGGTCAGAGATTAAAACCATATAGCTTTGTGATAGTGATGGGCCAAAACTGGCCAGATGGCAAAGCTTTCTGGTTCGGAAGAAGTTATGAGACTCAAAACATCATCTGTTTCTCTCTTCACAGTGTTGCCAGACCTGCTGAGTTTCTCCTGTACTTTGGTTTTTCTCATAGTTGAAGGGTGATGTACAGCAGCAGATCCAAGTCATATTTCCTGGCTTCCACGTTGCATTCACATGGTAACAAGTACCTGCTGTAAGCCCCTTAACTATGTCTGCTGTGGTTTAGCAAGTAAAATCTTAAACTTTCTGAAAGAGGTTTAGATTTGAGTCCTATCCCTGACACTTAAGCACATGGTCTAGGCTTACGCTCCAGTGCAGTACTGGGGGACAGCTGCACCATCAGCAGTGCTGTCTTTCAGATGAAATATTAAACCAATGTTTCATCTCAAATGGATGTAAAAATTCTATGCCATTATTTCAGAGAAGGGCAGTTGCCCCCAATGCCCTGGGCAATATTTATCTCCAATTTAAAAGAAAATCATTTTACCTGGTCATTTATCACATTGATGTTTGAGAGAGTTTTTTTTTTAAAAAAGAATTCACTCATGGGATATGGACTTTGCTGGCTGGGCCTGTATTTATTACCCATCCTTAGTTGCCCTTGAGAAGTTGAAGCCTCTTGAACTGTAGGCAGACCCATAACATCACCTGTGGTGGGGAGTGGTGGTGGTCGTGGTCAGGACTTCAACCCAGCAATGCTGAAGGAACTGGGATATAGTTCCAAGTCAGGACGGCATGCGGCTTGGAAGGGAACTTGCAGATGGTGGTAATCCCAAGTAGGGGCTTGTGGATTTGTAAGATGATGTCTATGGAGCTTTGATGACAGAATTTCTGCAGTGCATCCTGTAGATAGTACACATTGCTGCTACTGAGCGTCGGTGGTAGAGGGACTGAATTTTTGTGGATGTGGTGACAGTTGAGTGGGTTGCTTTGTCCTGTGTGGTGTCAAGCTTCTTCAAGCAGGCAAGTAAAGAGTATTCCATCATACTTTTGACTTGTCCCTTGTAGGTGGTGAACAGGCTTTGGGGAGTCAGCGGGTGAGTTACTCATGACAAGATTCCTAACCTCTAACCTGCTCCAGTATCCGCTGTCCTTAAACAGCTAGTACAAGTTCAGAAACTGAATTTGATGTGATCTTTAACAAATTTATTGAGGGATGTGGGCTTTGTGGCTGGGCCAGCATTTATTGTCCATCCCTACTTCCTCTGGATTATGTGGAGATGAGTTATCTTGAACCATTGCAGTTCTTGACCTCTAGGGAAACCCACAGTGCCATCAGGGAGGGAGTCTAAGAACTTTGACTCAGCAACAATGAATGAATAACAATGCAATTCCAACTCAGGATGGGGAGTGTCTGCTGTATTACAATAGTGACTTTGTTTTAAAACAGTTTCATTGCCTGCAGAACCTTTTGGGAATGGTCTAAGGCTACCTAGAGAGAAGACAGAGCCCTATTAGAAATGTTTAAGGTATCCAGTGTTCCTACCATGGCTTTGTGGTACTACTCACACACAGAAGATTCACTAATCTTGGTCTGTATATGGGTGAAAGTTAGTTGTTGGCAAACTGCATCTGAGATCGTTTCCAGAGAATTATTGTTGTCCATCAATAAAAGGAAAAAAAAGTTACATACATAAAAATTGCTGGAAAAGCTCAGTGGGTCTGGCAGCATCTGTGGAGTTAACATTGCAGTTCGAGTGACCGTTCCTCAGAACAGGATTTTAATAAAAAGATGCTATAGACCTACCAGACAATGGAACTGCTTCCTCATTAGAGAGGCAACTGGTGATGGTTTAGCCTGAAGGTCACGAAGCCTCAAGTGAAGGAGAGTTTGAGAAGAACCATCCTTCATAGTGACATCAGCTAGTGAGGAAGTTGACCCCACACTGTCGGCATTATTCTACATCGCAAACTGTCCACCCAGCCAACTGAGCTAACCACCCACCCCAAATCAATAAAAGGTTTCTATTTGATGGTAACAAAGGTATCAAATCTTTAAAAAAAACTGAAAACGTGAAGTGGGGCTGTGTGTGTCTGTGAGAGAGAGAGAGAGGGGAGGGGGGGGCGGCAGGGGTGTTCTAGCAAAGGTCATTAGCCTGAACTCCAATTCTGTCCAGTCTCCAGTATTTTGGATTTCTGGCACCCATGGTATTTGTTCTTGTTAAAACAGTGTTCAATCACTATTTCCAAACCCTGTTTTGTTTTTTTTTGAGACCAGGCGATCTTATTATAATAAAAGCCCAGTACTCTGCAATGGTGGAGATCTGAGATTAAAAAACTAAGCAGTGTTGCAGAAACTGAGCAAATCTGGCAGTAGAGAAAGAAAGAGTTAACATTGAGTCCAGTGACCCTTCTTCCATTCCAGTAATGAAATTTTCTTCCATTCCAAAGCCAATATCTTGGTGGACTTCCTTATGAAGGGTTCAGGGGTCGTTTTGTTCATTGCCAGACAGGCGTTTTATAAATGGAGAGCTGTTGTTGGGGGAAGACTTGTCAGAAATCATTCTGAAGAAACGTCATGCGTCGAAAAATTAACATTTTTTCTCTCTCTCCCCCCTCCCCACCACAGATTCTGCCAGACCTGCTGAGTTTCTCCAGCACCGTTCTTTAAATCTGGTGCTGAATTCCTTTCATCTGTCATCCAGATGGCATTGGACACCTGCCAGGGGGATACACAGGGTCCACAATTAGTTTTCACCCCTTCCCCCCAAAATAAATGCTGTCAATGCCAAGTTCTCTTTACCGTAAACACGTGGACATTTCGCCAGTAGTCTTCCTGCACTGATACGCCAGGGTGATCACATGATTGTCAGGGCACGCTTCACTAATTAAAACAAGATGAGAACATGAGGCAATGGACGGTCAACAGCGAGTCACGTCCAGCACTCGCACGCACTTTGGTTTCAACGCGAGCCAACTGTTTTGGCTGACCTCCCTTAACGCAGCGCCCGTGACGGTTTCTTCCTCCCCCCTCTTCCCGCCCAGGCGTTCTGAAAATGCACAGTTGTTGTTGTGGGGCACTTGTCAGGAATGGATTCTTCTGCTCGGTGCCGGGAGACACAAAGTGCAAACTTTCAGACACAAACACACACACACACGAGAGTTTGCAAGAATATCAGCCTTCACCACCCCTCCACACCTCCTCAGTGTACGCGGGGAAAGTTTCAGGAGCCCACTCCCCTCCAGCACAACGATTGTCAATGCCTCTGGAGCTGCATTTGACAGCCCCTTGATTGTCCTCCGCACATCTTTGAGGAAGGGAGCGGCTTGTGAGTTCGGGTCATTCCCCGTAACTTGACAATGCTGAGCAACTGGGCAGAGAGAACTGTATTTCTCCCCACACCTGTACCAATCCAGATCTCATCTCAACGTGGACATCTTGATAGAAATCCCACTACCTGCAAATGAATCACCTAATCAATTATGATACACCTCAGGGCCAGTTGAGACTAGAATCTCAGTCGGGGGGAAGAAAAGAACCTCAGTGTAGCATATTTTCACCCAGAGAGCGTAAGGCGACCGCTGAGGCTCATTAATTAACCCTTACCTTTCCGATTCAGCATTCCAGACAGGCGAGGGACACGTTGGTGACAGCAAAGCAAGGGCTAGGATCATCGGAAAGTATTCTCCACAGTTCATGGCTTTTTGCGATTTGCTTTCGGAAAGACTGTGGCAAAGTTGACTGCCAGAAAATGACAAGTTGTTGTGAGCGCGTTGCAGTCCCAGATTTCTGGTGAATTGGTCCGGAGGTGTTTGCTGGGCGTTTTTGTTGGCGAATTGGGTTTTTGTTTGGGTGATGTGGTGGGGTGGGGGCAGTGATTATTGGAATCTGGTTTTTTCAACCCGTCCAAGACTCAGTCATTCATCCCACTCCACACACCCCCCCCAATCTCCCCTCGCAAGACAAGAGCAACGTGGTAAAGAGGGACACAGGAAGAGTTGGCTAAATTCTGTTGAGCTCAGTCTCCGGGACCGAGGAAGCGAAATGCACCGAGAGTCCTCAGGCCGAGGATTTCAGAAAAGTTTCCACCCCTTCCTTCTGCCCCTGGAAGGGAAGCCTGGAACACCTTGGCTACGTTTCAGCCTGGTGAAACTGACCACCATCCCCGGGGCTGCTCGAAGGTGAAATTAAACGGGAGGTGGGGGGGGCAAAGAGGCATAAATTGTCAGCGCAATCTTCGGGACGGATTCAGACACAGCTAACGCCAGCGAAATCTATCAGAGGTTGATCGACGACAGTCGAACACAATCCAGGCTCAGGAATCCCAGTTGAGAGAAATGCCCGGAGATTGTAAACAGTTGGATCAATAGTTATTTTCCCTCCCGGGAAAACTTGCAGAGAGAGACAGAGGGGTTCACCAGCGAGAGGCAAATGCCTTGAATACTTCCAGTCCCTCATCTCTCGGGATCAGCGCCTGTCAACCTTAAATCTTGTTTGCAGCAACAACTGAGTTTGCCTCTCTCGCCAGCTCTCAACAACCTGGGAGACACCATATCCAGTCGGTTCTAAACCTCCCCTTGTACCCCGCAAAAGCCCCCACTGCTTGCGCGAAGGGCACATAATAGGGGCAATGAATTCAAAACGAAGACTTGCGTTTACCTAGCGCCTTTTAGCCACATTCCCCGGGACGCCTCAAAGCGAACGGAGTACGTTTGTGATGTATAGGGAAGCCAGCAGCCAATTTACCCGCAGCCACGTGGTCATAGAAACTAAGAACAGGAGTAGGCCGTTCGGCCCGTCGAGTGAATCGACCCCTTTCAATATGATCATCCAACTCGCTGCCCTGTTACTGCTGTCTCTCCATATCGTGACCATAACAGGATAACTACAGTCCCTAAGGCCAGTGTTAACGCCAATAGAAATAGAAGGAAAATATGCAGGAATGATGATAAAGTCATTGAGGTCTCTAATTCACAGGAAAAGACCCCTGCAGCCCATTGATGAAGGGTCTAGGCCCGAAACGTCAAGCTTTCCTGCTCCTATGATGCTGCTTGGCCTGTTGTGTTCATCCAGCCCCACACCTTGTTATCTGCAGCCCATTGAGTCTACATTGATCAAAAACAAACACCTAATAAATCTAATCCCATTTCCAGCACTTGGCCCATAGCCTTGCTGCTCAGCAGGTCAGGCAGTGTCTGTTTTAGGTCATTAAAACTGATCAAGGGTAACCCCCTTGCCACCACCCCCCGCCTGCCACCCATTTCCCTTCAGAATAGTTTCACTGGAACTTTTATCCCCACCTCAGAGGGGCTGACACATCTCACTGCAAAAACGACATCTACAACACTGCAGCACTCCCTCAGTACTGTACGGCGCTGGGTCTGTCAGCCATGAGCGTGTACTCAGGCTTCTGGAATGGGACTTGGTCTCATAATCTTCAGACCCAGAGGGTGAGCGTTATCCAAATGGTACCCTTACTCCTAGTGAAACTGCACAGTCTGTTTGCACATGTTTGCCAGAGTGCACTTGCAGCAACAGGATTGACATCCAAAAAGTTTCAAAAGTGATCATTCTGAAATAAAGCATTCTGTTTTGAGTTCAGCTTGCCCTGGCCACAATTACACCTTACTGTAGCAGTAAATCTGACTTCACTGAGAAGGTAAGCAGGGAATGCTCCTACTCCATCCAATGGGAAATAGACCTGTTTGAGTTGGATGCTTCCACGCTCCCCATGACTCCATTGGAATGTTTGGGCTGGATCTTACATTCCATGGTCAGGGCAGCGTTGAAGATGGGCTTACAAAATCCTGCAGCGTGGTCTTCCTACTGTCTATCCCCTGCCCTGACCTCTCAGAAGAAAAGACCAGTAAACTGGCAGATGAGATATATTGGTCCAAATTGTCTTTACAATCAAATTAGAGCTTCATTGTAACCAGTATATCCATTTCCAAGCATTATGTTTTTTTCAAATAGCTTTTTCCCTTTGACCTATCTGAAATTTTACAGTGACATTGGGTGGCCTCCATGATCTTGGACCCACGGATGCTCTTCAGTGCATTGTACTTGACTGGCGCTAGTGAGACTTGCAGAACTGGCTCCAAGTGGGACATGTTCCTCAGATAGGGCTGGATATTCATTCGCTGTTTGTGGTGTTATGAACCAGACCAAACTCTCTCAAAATATATTAAGAAAATAGCCTAGACCCTAACTTTTTCTTATTTTAAAGGTAAGTGTACGGTGTTGTGTTCCAGATGTAGTTTGATTGCTCAAACTACTTAACATTAAGCAAAACATACTTTATTGATGCATTATAGATCAAATACAACAGAAGTAAAAAAGAAAAGAATTGGCTTAGCTGTAATTCTATCAAAATGCTTAACAAAATAATAGGTACAGTAGCTATTACTGGTTAACTGTTCCAGGTAGTAACATCCCATGAATACACCCTTGGCAAAGGCAAATTCAGAAAAACAAATTATTTCATATGCAATTCCAGCAGCAGGCAAACACCAAGAGGAAGCCCTGGGGGAGAGAGTGCAGTAGGGAGAAACGTAGTGCAATTTCCAAATCCTGCTGAGACCCCAGCAACAACTGCTGAAAGCTAAAACTAAAAATCCTGGTTCTGTAGGTGTTTGACCACACACATTCAGCCTGCTTCTATTGTTCCAACTTTGCAAACAACCCCAAGGCCTCACAAACTGTTTACTTTATGAGTTTTCAATAGACAGCTCGGGACCTCTTCCTTAAAACCTCCCTTCAAAAAAACCCAAGACAAAGTAAAGCTACAGTACCAACAATAGTGGGCATTGCTGGCTGGGACAGCATTTACTGCACATCCCTAATTACCCAGAGGGCAATTACGAGTTAACCACATTGCTGTGTGTCTGGAGTCACATATAGACCAGATGAGGCAAGGACAGCAATTTCCTTCCCTAAACGATGTTAGTGAACCAGATGAGTTTTTCCGACAATCAACAATAGATGCAAGGGCATCATTACACTCTTAATTCCAGATTTTATTTTATCAATGTCAAGTTGTACCATCTGCCATGGCAGAATTCCTAGCGCTATTGTTGATGGGCTGTTAGTCCGGAGACCCAAGTAATGTCTTAGGATCCTTGGTTCGAATCCTGTCTCACCATAAAACTGTTGACACTGTTTTCAGCATTAAATTGCTGCTGGACATCATCAGTGGTGTGCAGGCTGAAACCTGACTTTTTACCTGGGCAAGTTAAGGATGGGAGAATACAGGGACACATAAAAGCCAGCCTGTAAAAAGTGTGTGAGAGGTGTAGTCCATTTGGGTGCTTAATGGCCCCTGACCCAAAACCCAACTATTTGTACCTTGTAGCAGAGATAATAGGTACTGCCGATGCTGGAGAATCTGAGATAACAAGGTGTGGAGCTGGATGAACACAGCAGGCCAAGCAGCGTCACTTTCAGCACTCTAGTTTGGGTCTAACTGAAACAGAATGACATGGAATTTCCATAGGAGACTCTCTTCACGCTGTCCAAGGTTCACCTCCATTGAAATATGAAGTCGTGCTTGAAACCTGCAGAGGAGATGGGGAAAGGGAGCAGCTCCATAGAACGTTCTGATCACTTTATAAGCTTCTGCAACAGTGCTAGTCCATTTCTAAAGTGGATCACCTTAGAAATAATTACAACTTGCCACCCATGAGTGGAGCTGTGTGCATGTGTTACGAATGCTGGATTCTTAAGAATTTCATTAGGTGCCGAGGGCTAGAGTTGTATCTGTGGGAACTATAATGGCATGTAGGGAAATTATATTGGAGATTTTCATGATGCTTTGAAGATAGGCAGTGCAAATCCCAATTTGTGAAGTTTGGCAATGTTGGCATTGAAAACCTATCAGAGGGAAATAACAGGACATTGTTGATTGTGATCTCCGCTTCAAAGGCCTGATAAGTTTTATCGTGTAATCTCAGCAAGCCCTTCTGCAGAGAGAAAAACCTATTAATACCTGTAACAGAATCTTTCGATGTTGAAAAGTCTCAAAATGAAGGCAACTGTGGGATAAAACTGCAGGAGACTTTCCCAATGAAACTGTAGTGAGGAATATGTTGGTTTGACAGCAGACCACACACACACAAGTAGAATCAAGGCCCACCCAGATCAGACAGCTGGGTAACTCATTATTAACGGCAATCTTTGTTAGCAAGGTCACGTTAGAGAAGTTGAGTTCAACAATGTCATTGTGCATTTATGTAGTGCCGGCAACATAGCAAAACATTCGAAGGAGCTTCACAGAAATATTATCAAACTAATTTGATTCTAACAATACACGTAGATATTAGGACAAATGGTCAAAAGTTGGGACAAACAAAAAGGGTTTCAAGGAGTGTCTTAAAGAAGGCAAGATGACTTTGGAGAGAGATTTGTAGAGATTTGGGTCAAGACAGCTGAAGACATGATTGTCAATTGTGGAAAATGAAAACTGGGGATGCTCAAGAAGCCAGAATTGGAAGAGTTCAGAGAACATGGAAGGTCACAGGGCAGAAGAACATTATAGAAACTGGGAGACAATGGAGGGATTTGAAAATAAGAATGAGAATATTAAGCTTGAATTATTGTTAAAACAGTGCCAATATCAATCAGTGAGCATAATGACCTTTTTAAATTCTGTCAAAAGCCTTTGACTGTGTCAACTGCAAGGTGTGATGGGATATCATCTGTAAATTTGGCTGACCTCAGAAATTTGTCACCATCTTCCCCCTTGATGAGATATGAACTATGTTCCTCACCAATCACCACAAACCTTACCTCGGTGAGGACTGAAGTCACTGGAGTTTAGAAGAATGAGAGATGATCTCATTGAGACTATGTGCCAGCTGAGCCTTTGGCCAGCTGAGGAAGAGCATTGAAGGTCTAGGAACTCAACCGCGAAACTAAGGTCATGGTTTATCAGGCAATAGGAAATCCTGAGCTGCTGTATACTTCAGAGACTTTGACAACATACAGCAGGCACCTCAAAGCACTGGAGGAGTACTACCATCAGTATTTCCACATCTTGCTCCAACTCTGGTGCCAAGAAAGGTAGTCTAGAGCAATGTCCTCTTCCAGGTTAACTTGTCTGGCATTGAGATACTAATTACTCAAAACCAGCTCCTCTGAGCAGGAAAGGCCATTCATACTCTTGAACCAAGTACTGTACTTGGAACTCAGTCAAGGTGAGAGAATCCAAGTAGCACAATGGAAACACTTTGGGGATGTTGTCAAAGCCTCCTTGAAGGAGTCAAACATCCGCTGCCGACTCATGGGAGGCCTGACTTGTGGGAAAGGGTCAATTAAGAAGGCAACAAACACATTGAGAGATTTCATCAGGAACTGAAGTCAAGGTCTCAGAAAGAAGCTCATAAACCTCCAAGTACCTCCTGTGGCCAATCCTTCAAGTGCATATGGGCTAACTACCCATGTGTGGCATTGCCAGCAGAGAGCAGATTGGGCTTCTCAGTCATCTTAGAAACCATCAAATTGATGTGGAAGCAAGTCATCTTCAACCCTGAGGGTCATCCTAAGAAGCAGATGGGGAGTGCTCTGAGTCAGAACATTATGGGTTCAAGTCAGACATTGTATTTGACCACTTATGGAAACCTTACAGTTCGATTTATTCTAGGTAGCGCGGAGCTGAGTGAGTGTGTACTATTGGAGGTACAGTCTTGCAATTGAGATATTAAAACAAAACTCTATCTGTCAGTTCAGGGGGTTGTTAATGATGCTATTGCTCTATTCAATGAAGAAAGTTAAGATCACCCTTGTCTTCAATTGAACATTTCTCTCTTCACCAAAACCAGGTTACTATCTGTGGTCCTTGCAAGTTGGCTGTTGGAAGTGCTGGCAAAGTAGTCATAACTATTGCTTATAAAGCCCATAGGGATATCTTCAAGAGCTTGTCAAAGTGCTGTAAGTTACATATAATGTAAAGTGCTTTCTGAAGCTCATTAATATTTACAACTTTCATACAATGTGTACAGGGTAAAGATGGAAAGGATGTTTTCCCTAAATAAAAAAACGAAAGAACTGCGGATGCTGTAAATCTGGAACAAAAACAGAAGTTGCTGGAAAAGCTCAGTAGGTCTGGCAGCATCTGTGAAAAAAAGAATCAGAGTTAACGGTTCAAGGATGTTTCCCCTGGTTGGTCTGTCTAAAACCAGGGGATGGAATTTCTGAATAAGGGCTAGGCCATTTAAGACTAGGATGAGGAGGAATTTTAGAGGGTGGTGACGCTTTGGAATTCCCAAAGAACATGAAAGCTCAATAATTCAGCATGATCAGGTCAGAAATGAATAGATTTCTGGATACTAATGATATCAAGGGATAGGGGGAAAATTATGTGGAGGCAAATGATCAGCCAAGATCCGTTTGAATGGCAAAGCAGGCAGAATGGCCTACTCCAGCTCGTATTTCTTCTAAATGCAAGGCCTTCTTACTCAGTAATGGATAGGCTTATGGAGTGATTGAAAGTATCAGCTGCACGTAACACATCATCCATATCATCTGAAAAAGAAAAGGCAAGCATTTACAAAGTATTTTTCACAATCACAAGATGCCTGAAAAGTGCTTTATGGCCAATTCAGTACTTTTTCAAATTTTGTCTCAGTTGTAATATCGACAAGACCGCAAACAATATATATACAGCAAGCTCCCACAAACATCAACATAATAATGACCTGATAATCTCTTCTGGTGCTGTTGATTGAGGGATAAATATTGGTCAGGGACAAAAGCTAAACACTGCATTTGTTGAAACAAACAGAGAAAATGCTAGAGAAACTCAGCAGGTCTGGCAGTATCCGTAGAGAGAGAAACAGTGTTAACATTAAGGGTCCTGTATGACTGTTCATACTGTATTCACAATGTTAACTTTGTTTTTCTCTCTCCACAGATGATGCCAGACCTGCTAGGTTTCTCCAGCACTTTCTGTGCTTGTGCCAGGGATAACTTCCCTAGTCCCCTTTGAATTAGTGCCATGGGATGTCTCATATGTGCCTGATCAGACAGATTCATTTAACATAGCTCAGTGATTAGCACTGCTGCTTTGCAGCACCAGAGACCAGGGTTTGATTCCACCCTGGGGCACTGTCTCGTTTCAGTTTGCACGTTCTCCCTGTGTCTGCATGGTTTCATCAGTATGCTCCTTTTTCCTCCCACAGTCCAAAGATGTGTAGGTTAGGGTGGATTGGCCATGCTTAATTGCCCATAGTGTCCAGGGATGTGCAGGCTGTGTGGATTAGTCTTGGGAAACGCAGGGTTACAGGGATAGGATGGGGGTATGGGGGTGTGGGGTGGGTGTGGGTGGGATGCTGTTCGGAGAGTTGAAGTGGACTCGATGGGCTATATGGCCTGTTTCCACACTGCAGGGATTCTGTGATCTCATCCAAGACAGCACCTCTGACAGTGTGGCACTTCCTCAGTACTACAGTGGAAGTACAGTTTTAATATTTATGCTGGAGTCCTGGAATGGAATTTGCATCTGCAACTTTGTGACCTTGTTGTCCAGAACATGATTAGAATTTTGCTTTCATCAAAAATTGCTGATTTGTATATGGAGAAAATGAATGGACGTCAGGCTTGGTGAGATTTGTATAGACCAAATTTTAGAGAGAGAAGAAAAGACCAGAATTGTCTGAGCTGAGTTAGGTGCTGAGCGAAATACTTCACTGCTTTGCTGTCATGTTTGCCTTCAATTAAGAATTTAATGATGACTGTAAATCCATTGTTGATTGTCGGAAGAACCCATCTGGTTCACTAATGTCCTTTAGAAAAGAAAACTGCCATCCTTACCTGGTCTGGCCTGCATGTGACTCCAGACCACAGCAAAGTGGTTGACTCTGAACTGCCCCCGGGGCAATTAAGGATGGGCAATAAATACTGCCTAACCAGCAACACCCTCATCCCATGAATGAATAAAGAAAGAAAAATTGTGCAGTTGTTATGGAGCATGGGCCTTGCTCTGTTTTAGTCCTGCAGAATGTCTCGAGCTGGCAATTTGCAGATTCGTGCTGCAACGTTGGTGCATTGTGAAACACGTTGTGGTCAATGAAAGGAATGGTATCATTGTCAAGGAGCGTACCACACGGTTGTAGTTTCAGGTAAAATGCCATTTTTTTATGGAAACCAATCCAGGAGTATCAAGGGAAATCTTGGAATTGTGGAAAGACTTTCAAATTGAGCCTGGACTCTCCATTGGATTTAGGTGAAATTCTGTTTGATTGTATTTGGTTTATTGGTGTCATGGAGCCATGCTGCCACTCAGTTTTCTAGTGTCTTCTACTTCACAAAGCCCATGTAAGAGAAGGTAGAGAAATCATCCTCTCCCCACCACCTCGTTGCTGGCCATAAGGAGGTGGACCATTCATTAGGGAATGAATTTCTTACTAAATAGTTCCCTTTTCTCTTTCCCTGTAGGAAGATTCTCCATTCAGAAATTTTTGGGCATTACAGTTGAGATGCAGGAGTTAGTGAGGAGGAAGACCCTGGATGTGTTGCAGCTGAGAGAAGCTTCAAGGTACTGGTCTACTGTATTTGTCAGCATGAGCGGATTTCACTCAGCATTGTCCCTGCTGGGTCAAGTAATGCTGTTTCAGGACAGCCAAACCAGCAAGTTGAGAGAGGAATATTGTTAGGGAAAGCAATATGGGGGTGGCAATGGTCTAGTGGTATTATCGTTGGACTGTTAGTCAGAGACCCAGATAATGTTCTGGGGACCTCAGTTCGAATCCTGCCACGGCAGGTGGTGGAATTTGAATTCAATAAAATATCTGGAATTAAGAATCTAATAATGACTGTGAATCCATTGCCGGTTGTCAGGAAAAAGCCCATCTGGATCACTAACATCCTTTAGGGAGGGAAACTGAGGAAGGGTCACCAGACCTGAAACGTTAACTCTGATTTCTCCTCCACAGATGCTGCCAGACCTGCTGAGCTTTTCCAGCAACTTTGTTTTTGAAACTGCCATCCTTACCTGGTCTGGCCTACATGTGACTCCAGATCCACAGCAATGTGGCTGAATCTGAACTGCCCTCTGGGCAATAAATACTGCTGAGCCAGCAATACCCTCATCCCATTAATTAATTTTTTAAAAAGTGAGACACTGATAGGTAATAGGCAACTGAGGTGGACATTGGATGCAAGCCCTTAAGACTCAGTGGGTCACTGTCATGAGTGGTGAAGTTGCATTAGCATTTGGGCTGAACATTTGAGTGAATGACTTGACATTGTTTTTACAGTTTACCATGTCATCATAATCTTTCAATTGAATAATGTTTTATGACTTAGTGCTGTAATTCTGCATTTGTCCATAACACTAGTTCTCACCTTTTAAATGTCCATTCAGTATTTTCATATTGACGGTATTTATTTGTTTCTTGGAATTTTTAATTTTGTTATCTTCCATTGTTAGAGTGGTTTCACAAAGAGTTCTTTACTCTTGGCCTATGAACTCATCTGTTTTTTTGTTGCTTCCTGCAGTTATACTCGGTGCAATTGGCAATATGTTGATGATGGGTGAGCACTGAAGCACTATAAAAAGAAGCAAGATCATCAAGATTCTAGCTTCCTCAAACTTTAAACATAATAAAAGCCAAATATGATATAATAATTTCTGAAGAAGGGTCCCAACCTGAAACGTCAGCTTTCCTGCTCCTCTGATGCTGCCTGGCCTTCTGTGTTCCTCCAGCTCCACACTGTGTTATCTCTGACTCCAGCATCTGTAGTTCTTCCGATGTAGAACATAGAACATTGCAGCGCAGTACAGGCCCTTCGGCCCTTGATGTTGCGCTGACCTGTGAAACCAATCTGAAGCCCATCCAACCTACACAATTCCATTATCATCCATATGTTTATCCAACGACCATTTAAATGCCCTTAAAGTTGGCGAGTCTACAACTGCTGCAGGCAAGGCATTCCACGCCCTTACCACTCTCTGAGTAAAGAATCTACCTCTGACATCTGTCCTATATCTATCACCCCTCAATTTAAAGCTATGCCCCCTCGTGCTAGCCGTCACCATCCGAGGAAAAAGGCTCTCACTGTCCACCCTATTTAATCCTCTGATCATCTTGTATGTCTGTATTAAGTCACCTCTTACCCTTCTTCTCTCTAACGAAAACAGCCTCAAGTCCCTCAGCCTTTCCTCATAAGACCTTCCCTCCATACCAGGCAACATCCTGGTAAATCTCTTCTGCACCCTTTCCAATGCTTCCACATCCTTCTTATAATGCGGTGACCAGCACTGTACGCAATACTCCAAGTGCGGCCGCACCAGAGTTTTGTACAGGTGCAACATGACCTCACAGCTCCGAAACTCAATCCCTCTACCAATAAAACCTAACACATCGTACACCTTCTTAACAACCCTATCAACCTGGGTGGCAATGATGTGTACAATATAATAATGTTCATTTGTAATGTTGTCACATCTCAAGTTGCTGCAGTACGCAAGGGAAAACTGATAGATTGCATTGTTGCTTTGGGATGTCTGAGGGCATTACATAAATCAGAAAGCAAGACAAATCAAATCCAGTTCATGAAAAGTAGAGCCTTGCGTGGTGTTGTATAACAGAGAGACCTAGGGGTTCTTTGAAGATTGCATCACAGGTAGACAGGGTGGTTAAGAAGGCATTTAGCACGCTTGCCTTCATTGCTCAGACCTTAGAGTATATAAGTTGGAACGTCATTCTCTCAGTTGTACAGGACGTTGATGAGGCCCATTCTGGAATACTGTGTCCAGTTCTGGTTGGCCTGTTATAGGAAGGATATTATTAAGCTGGAGAGGGTTCAGAAAAGATTTACCAAGATGTTACCAGGAATGGACGGTTTGAGTTATGGGGAGAGGCTGGATAGGCTGGGATTACTTTCACTGGAGCACAGGAGGTTGAGGGGTGAACTTATAGAGATTTATAAAATCATGAGGGGTGTAGATGGAGTGTCTTTTCCCTAGGGTGAGGGATTTCAAGACTAGGGGACATATTTTTAAGGTAGGAGGAGAAAGATTTTAAAAAGACATCAGGGGCAATTTTTTTTTAAACAGAGTGGCTCGTGTATGGAATGAACTGCCAGACGAAACGCGTATAGTTACAAACATTGAAAAGACATTGGATAAGTACATGAATAAGGAATGTTCAGAGAGATATGGGCCAATTGCAGGCAGGTGGAATTAGTTTCGTTTGGGATTATGGTTGGCATGGACTGGTTGGACTAAAGGGTCTGTTTTCACACTGTATGACTGTGCCATCAGTCTATTCCCGCTCACTCGCAAAGTGATGGAAGAAAATTGTTTTAAGCACAGTCAACACTCTCAGTAAGAGCTTTACCTCAGCTAACCACACTCCACAAAATTCAACCCACATTGATTACTTTTTTTCTTTTTTGATCATTTTTTTTCATATGAAGAAGTGCTTCCATGCACAGCTGAATGCTTTTCCTCATCATCGATTCATCCATATTACTTTTCAACTCTACCCACCACCAAATCATCCTTGTTTCCAATTCTTTACCAATTTACATACAAACTCCATCAGAGTCAGTTCAATAACACCAAAGGTGAGGAAAAGGTAGGGAGAGAGGGATTACTTTTTCCTTTTGTATCTAGAAGTACTTATAAATACGACCGAATGATTTTTTTTCCCAGTACCAAATCACCCATAGTTTTTTTTAATAATTAACCACAAGCAGTAAATCACACAAGTTTTCCAACTGATTAATTTAAGTGCAAAGCCCATTAAGGTCAATGCAGACCATTGAAGGTAAGGGAAATGTAGGAGACAGGGAGGACGGCTACACTGATAGCTAGCTCCCAATCCGTATCCGAAAACATTTCATTAACAGCTACAAAAAACAGAAATTGCTGGAAAGCTCAGCAGGACTGGCAGCATGTGTGGGGAAAGATCAGAGTTAGCATTTCGGGTCCAGGGACCTTTCCTCAGAACGCTGGACTCGAAACGTTATCTCTGATTTCTCCCCATAGATGCTGCCAGACCTGCTCAGCTTTTTCACCAATTTCTATTTTTGTTTCTGATTTACAGCGTCTGCAGTTCTTTCGGTCGGCATTTGATTAATATATCCATCATCTGTTCTCTCCTTCCCTTAGGTGTCAAGCAGCCCTTCAGACGAGCAGATTCCATTCTTTTTAAGTAAATCATTATATGCAATAATTAAAAACTTTCTTTGGTAAAGGTCAAAGAATCTTCAGTACCTCCAACAATTTCTTAGAACTTGCTCCTTTCCACATATTTTTAATCAACTTTATGGAATCCCCACAGTGTGGAATCAGGCCATTCGATCCATTGAGTCCACTCAGACCCTTCAAAAAGCATCCCACCTACCCCTCCACCCCCAGCCGTATCCCTGTTACCCTGCATTTTCCATGGCCAATCCACCAAGTCTGTACATCTTTTAGACCCTGTGAGAAAACCAGAGAACCCGGAGGAAACCCATGCAGACACGGGGAGAAAGTGCAAACTCCACACAGGACTGTTACCCAAGGGTGGAATCAAACCCAGATCCCTGGCGCTGTGAGATGACAGTGCTAACCACTGACCCACTGTGCCACCATTGTTCAGACATATTATGGCACATCTGTAGAGCAAGTGGGACTTGAACCTGGATGTATTTGCTCAGAGGTACCACTACCACTGTACCATGGGAGACCTCTTGTTCTCGGCTATGCAAATCAATTGGACAGCTGTTTTCCTCCTGTTTTAGTTTGGAGGTTTCTCCATTCTCCAACATCTGTTTTCAAGCAGCAAAACTGATCCACAGTCTGTTTTCACACATTTCACGGTGTACATTATCCCACAGTGACTTATTATTGAATTAGCACTCAATGTGTATTGCTACTGAATATTTAGAACTTCTTCCAATCCTTTCACTAAAAAAACACAATACCTACCGCCTTGCCAAAAACAACACTCTGCCACTAAGGTACTTGCTGATCTTTTTACCTTCCCAAGCTGAAGAGCAACATTTACCTCCATTTCCCACAAGAAAAATTATAAACTTTCCTGCACTTAAGAATCCATCAGAGATTTGCACAAGTCTATCACTAAAAACAACAAGTTTTACATTCCTGGCGTCTCCCAGTGATGGAAATTTCTAAAGAATTTTCTAATGTTTTCACCTGGATAAATCTTCCACGTTGGGATGGACCATAGTTGTGCTCAACTCTGATCCTTTCAAAACTGGCACCTGGTCTGGATGTCCAACCAATTCAGCTGTCCAGTTAGACAATTTCTTCATTTTAGTTTTAGAAACCACTGTGTTATAGAGTCATACAGCACGGAAACAAACCCTTCGGGCCAACCAGTCCATGCCAAACATAATCCCATACTAAACTAGTCCCACCCGCCTGCTCCTGGCCCATCTCCCTCCAAGCTTTTCCTATTCTTGTACTTGTCCAAATATCTTTTAAATGTTGTCACTGTACCCGCATTCACCACTTCCTCAGGAAGTTCATTCCAAGCTTGAATCATCCTCTGTGTAAAAAATTTGCCCCTCAAGCCTTTTTTAAAATCTATCTCCTGTCAGCTTAAGAATGTTCCCCCTAGTCTTGTAATCCCCCATCCTAGGGAAAAGACAATTGCCATTAACCCTATCTGTACCCCTTATCATTTTATAAACTTCTATAAGGTCGCCTCTCAATCTCCTGTGCTCTAGTGGAACAAGTCCCAGCCCATCTTTATAACTCAAACCTTCCATACCTGGCAACATCCTACTAAATGTCTTCTGAACCTTTTCCAGCTGAATAATATCCTTCATATAACAGGCCATCCAGAACTGGACACAATATTCCCCAAGAGGCCTCACCAATGTCTTGTATGACCTCAACATGACTTCCCAACTCCTATACTCAAAGGACTGAGCAATAAAGGCAAGCGTGCTAAATGCCTTTTTAACCACCCTGTATATATGTGACACAAACTTTGAAGAATTATGTACCTGAACCTCTAGGTCCCTCTGTTCTAGAACAGTACCCAAGGCCCTATCATTAATTGTACTAGTCCTACCCTTGTTTGTTGAACCAAAATGCAATACCTCACATTTATCCAAATTGAACTCCATGTACTATTTTTCAGCCCATTGACCCATTCGATTGAGATCCCTTTGTAATCTTAGGAAGCCTTCTTCACTGTCTATTACGCATTTTGTGAAGCCCTACTTTGATAAATAGCAATAGGAATAACATTTTCCAAATAAGATTCTGCCTGATTTCCAATCCAATATTCTTAAAAGCCCTGGAAGCCTGACTCCCAGTTTTAAATTTGGTGTATTCATGACATATTTTTAAATCCATTGCTCACACCAGTCAAAATAAAATTAACTATCTGCATCATGAAGATGCCTGCAAACTGCCCCTCAGGTTGCTGTAGTGCCAGAAGATGAAACCTCTGTGGCCAGTGACCCACTTCCTGACACTCAACATGCAAGCTTGCAAATCAGGAGTGTGATGGAATAACCTTCACTTGCCTGAGTGCAGTTCCAACAGCATTACTTGTTGCATGACCATACACCATCTTGACTTGGATACCATTATTGCAAATCTTGCATTGTTGGAAAGCAGTCCCTAATAGTATTGAAAACTACAGCAGTTCACGGAAGTGGCTCACCAACGTTCTCCCGGGCAATTAGAAATAGAAGAATAGCCAAGAGTATTGTTCTAGCCAGTGGCAGACACATCCAGTGAAAGAAGAATAATAAACAGATATATGCACGGTCTTTCTTTTGATTACAAAAGCAAATCAGAGGCAGGAAATTGAGTAACACACCACCTGAGCAAGAACATAAGAAGTAGGAAAACAGGTTGGCCATTTGGTCCATCAATTGAATTGAACTGAGTTGAATTAGCTTTATTGACACATGTACTTAAATGAGTACAGTGAGAAGTTTATAAGTTGTCACTTACAGTACCGCCTTAGGTACAAAGGTACTGAAGTACAGATTCTTCAGTTACAAGATCTTAGAAAATAGAGAAATTAAAAGCCCAGCACTGCATAAGTAAAAGTTCAGAGCAAAGCTCTGCCAATCAGACCGTGTTGGCATCTAGCTTCCAGTCTGCACGGGGCTTTGGCTCCAGACCACACCAGGCTTCACCTTGATGTTCATGTGGCTGGGAGATTGCTCTGGAATCACCTGAAGACTGGGAGACCACGCTGAGGCCACGCCAGGCCGGGAGACTGCTGGAAGATGGCCCCACTGGACCAAGTGGATGCCACACTGTGAGGCTGCCATGGGAGGCCACTACGCAGGCTGAGAGGTACCTTGTCGTGTCTGTGCTGAGGCTGAAAGTCTTCGGAGGCCGGAAGAGATGGAAGAAAAAGAAAAAGAATGGGCAGAGCGCACAAGTTCTGGCTGAAGCTTCCTACTCTGCCGCCATCTAGGACCAGAAGTGTGGCCACTATTCAACAAGATCGTGACTGATCCACCTCAGGCCTCGACTCCCCTTTTATGCTGGCTCACCCTAGCCCTCAACTTCAGTCAAGCAGTGGAGAATACTCCATGACAGTCCTACCTTATCCTAATAGATAGTAGCCAGACATTGGAGATTTGGGGTTTGGAATTTAAAAATACTTTTTAAAAGAACTTACCTATTTCCTCTTTTATTATATTCGATGATCTAGCCTCTGCAACTCTCTTGTTTAGAGATTTCTCGGGAAAAGCAGTTCCTTTGCAACTCAGTTTTAAATAAGTTCTCTCTTATTCTGTAACTGTATACTTAATTCAACCCCACTCCCCACCACACCCCCCCCACCTCTAGTGGAAACATCCTCTCAACATCTACCCTATCATGCCCTCTCAGAATCTTATATTGTTTCAGTAAGATCATGGGGGGGGCCGCGCCCACCATTCTTTTAAACCCTACTAAATAAAGGTCAAGTTTTCCTGCTCCTATGATGCTGCTTGACCTGCTGTGTTCATCCAGCCCCATGCTTGTTATCTCGGATTCTCCAGCATCTGCAGTACCTTTTATCTCATGTGCATTTCATAATTCAGTCTAAACTTCAGTCTGATCTCACTCCCTTGCTAACCAATTCCCATTACTAGGGAAAAGCAGCTCTTGATAATTTCAAAATCATACTGTTCTGGGATGTATCACATCCCTCTGGGACAACTGGAACTCAAACCCAGTTGTCCTGGCTCAGAGGTAGGGACATTACCACCATGGCGCAAGTGCCCTGGAAAACATATGCTGCAATAACTGTTGTTTGTTATCTCTGGAGCACATCCAGATTCATTCGTATCCACCCCAGCCCAACATTGGCACATTCACATCAAAATGCATATAGAGTTGTGGAAGACACAGACTGATTCCCATTTCTGTAAATGGGTGATTAATGGTGTAAGGTACAGCACTCCCCCAGTAACTGGGTAGAAGTGCCAGCTGAAGACTTTCATGTCAGGCTTGAACTACCAACCATTTGGTTCAGTGAGGAAGACTATCCACCGAGACATGACTGGCAGCTAGTATATTATGCTGCCTGAGAATTTTTCCCACCAAGTCATGTTACTGTTGCTTTCTGGACAGCAAAAACTAGTGATGGTGGCTCTCCTATTTTTCAAAATAAATACAGAACCATCCTTCTCTGATAGATATAAAATACATATTTAAGCTGTTTTGTGCCAACTAAAAGAATTGGCTCAGGACATACCTCAATGTGTGAGGAATGAGACTGAAGTAAAACACACTGTAATTGTTCATCTGAATACATTTAGAAATAGCTTTCAAAATTCAAAGCTGTCCTCTTGTGCGTCATAGATTTTAATCATTCTTCCATTTGCCAGTGTGCCTCCAGCTAGTCTGAACTTTAGGATCTGGAATTCACTCCCTTAGCCTCTTGACCTCTCCATCTTTAACATTCTCTTTGGTCAAACTTTTGGCCACTTGCCCTAATGTGCCTTGGGGTTCAATCTTGTTAGATAATTGCCTTGGGATGATCTTACTGCCTTAAGGTTGTAGCTTTAGGCAATTCCTTAACATGTTCTGATTGGTAAAAAAAACTTCTGAGAAACTCGTATACGGAAATTGTATTGATTAACATGCATATGTTCCAGTAAAGGGCTATAGTCCGATCATTGAATGTTAACAGCAACTAACAGTGGAGTTCAGGAAATCAGATATAATTTTATAAAACCTTATTTGTCCAGCAGGTGCCACTGTGATCTAGAGGTTGGGGATTTGTGACTTGCTGCAGTACGCAAGATTCACTGTGGAGAGTGAAACTTTCTGTTAATTTTATCACCGACAGTTTTGTAGACCCTTGAAAAGTAGAAGTCAGATTTAAATAGCAGAAAGTGAATGCAACATGGACATGTAAAAGTAGACAAAAGAAAAGGAAATGTTCACTCTGGGTCAACTTCAGTTTACATGAAACATGGTTACTACTGTTCAAAAAGATGCAGGAACTATTGGGGTGAGCAAGTGCAGACTGATTCCTCAGTGCAAGGGTAGGGAGCAAGGCAGAACTAACATGTGCATTAGAGAGGGTAGGCAAGGCATTGCCAGTGTGCCTGCAACTGTGTTTCAAACTAATCCATCAGATCTGATGTGCATGTCTCAATCAGATGAAGGCAAGATCTTCCTTTATTAATAAAGACTCTTCACAAAGTCTTCAAAGTCCCTTAGCTGCTCATATGCCAGCTTGCTCAAAGTCCCATTCACCCACCACCGCTCTGTTTGCTGGGCAACATGGGCTGCAGTCAGTTAATACCTCAAATTTAAAGTTCTTATCCTTATTTTACATTCAACCCCAATGAGGCCCAGGGAACAGTTGAATCAATTGCTAATCTCTATATCCTCTGTTAACTCTCCGCCACTGTCCTTCCCATTCTGCCTTCTTACATATCTCCAGTTTTCTTTGCTCCTCCATTGGCAGCCTTGCCCTCAGCCTTAAGTTCTGGAATTTCCTTCCCAAAACTCTCGTCGTTCCTCATTTAATGTAGTGCTTATAGTTTACCCCTTCTTAATCAAGCTTTTAATTGTCTGTCCCAATATATGTTCTTAGATGGCGGGATGTCTGATGATTCTCCTGGAAAGTGAGTTTGGAAAGTCTTACTCTGTTAAAGGTGCTATATAAATGCAAGATGTTATTGTTGAAGCAGCCGAAGCCCATGTCATGTAGTTCCCTGACAGCCAGAACCAGGGAAAATCCTCCAAGAGCCTAACATTTTTACAGGTGAAATGACTTGTGTTAACCCACTTGAAAATTGTACCTCCCTCTGTCCCATTGTCGCGTAGGTAAAGCCACCACTGGCATTTCTCTAAACCATAACCTTCAGGCTGGAGAGACTGGGACCTTTTTTCACAGGAGCGTAGGAGGTTGAGAGCTGACCTGATAGAAATTTATAAAATAATGAGGGGTATAGATAGGGTTAATAGTAGGTGTCTTTTCCCTAGGATGGGGGATTTCAGGACTAGGGGACGTATTTTTAAGGCGAGAGGACAGAGATTTAAAAAAGACACGTCCGAGTGTGAAATGAACTTCCTGAGGAAGTGGTGGGTGTGGGTACATTTAAAAGACAACATTTAAAAGACATTCGGATAAGTATATGAAGAGGAAATGTTTGGGGGGATATGGGACAGGAGCAGGCAGGTGAGACTAGCTTTATTTGGGATAATGTTCAGCATGGGCTGGTTGGACCGACTCTATGACTCCATACGAGGAATTCATAGCAATGGACCTTTGTTTGTGCTTTCAGTCCTGAATTGTCCTATAGGTACCAGAACATCAACACAACAGAAGGACATGTGAAATGTTGATAAATTTGCCATACTGCTGGGGTGGGAGGAAAATAGCTTTAGATTTAGGCCTTGGTTGGTTTCACTGTCTCCATGGAAAGGGCATGTAACAATTCTCACAGCAGTCCACCTTACGGAAAAAAAAATCACTCAGCAACAGAACAGCATCGGAGACCCCTTTCAACAAGGTACTGTGCTGCTTTCCTGGCTCTATTCCATTCTCCCAGTTTCTCTGTCTCTGTCACATCTGCTCTGATGATGTCACCTGTCACTGGGCTACCTCTGACATGACCTCCTTTTCCTCAGCCAAGAAAATGCCCTTTGTGGTTGATAGGGTCTTCAGCTGTATTCGAACCATTTCCTATACTTCTGGCCTCGCCCCTTCCTCTCCATTCCAGCATAGTACACTAGTTAATATGGTTAGATGACATAGGATGTAGGGGGAGCTGGCCAACTGGATACAAAACTGGCTTGAAGTTAGGAGACAGAGGGTGGCGGGAGAAGTTTGCTTTTCGGACATGGGGCCTGTGACCAGCGGTGTATCACAAAAAATTGGTGCTGGGTCCACTGCTTTTTGCATTTATATAATGGATTTGGATATGAATATAAGTGGTATGGTTAATAAGTTTGCAGGTGACACCAAAATTGGTGGTGTAGTGGACAGAGAAGAAGATTAACTTCTTCACGTACAACAGACTACATCAGGTGGGCCAATGGACTGAGGAGTGGCAGATGGAGTTTCATTTAAATATGTGTGAGGCGTTGCATTTTGGTAAGGCAAACCAGGGCAGGACTTGTATAATTAATGGTAGGGCTCTGGGGAACGTTGTTGAACGAAGAGACCTAGGGATGAAAGTGCATAGTTCCTTGAAAGTGGTGTAACAGGCATACAGAGCAGTGAAGAAGGCATTCGGTACGCTTGCCTTTACTGGTCAATGAATTGAGTATAGGAGTTGGGAGGTCATGTTGCAACTGTATAGGACATTGGTGAGGGTACTTCTAGAGTACTGCGTGAAATTCTGGTCGCTCTTCGATAGGGAGGAAGCTATTAAACTTGAGAGGCTGCAGAAAATATTTACAAAGATATTGATAGGAATAAAGGATTGCAGGGAGAAGTTGAATAGGCTGGGGCTATTTTCCCTGGAGCGTAGAAGGCTGACTTATGACCTTATAAGGGTGACCTTGTAAAGGTTTATAAAATCATGAGGGGCATAGATAGGTGAATAGTCAGGTCTTTTTCTTAGGGTGGGGGTGTCCAAAACTAGAGGGCATAGATTTGAGGTGAGAGGGGAAAGATTTAAGGAGGACCTGAGTGGTAACATTTTCATACAGAGGGGACGAGCTGCCAAAGGAGGTAGAGGTGGGTACAATTACAACATTTAAAAGGCATCTGGAAGGTGTATATGCATAGGAAGGGTTTAGAGGGATATGGGCCAAATGCTGGCAAGTAGCCCCACATCAGATAGGGATATCTGATTGGTGCAGACAAGCTGGACTGAAGGGTCTGTTACATGCTGTATGACTCTATAACTCTTTAACAACTCTTGTCCTTACTTTCCACCCTGTTAGTCTCTGCATTCAAAGGATCATCCTCTGCCATTTCCACCACCTCCAGCAGAATGCTGCCCCCCTCCTTCACTGTCAGCATTCTGCAGGGACTGTTCCCTCCATGACTCCCTGGTCCACACCTCCATCACTATTAACACTTTCTTACTTCCACGTGGCATCTTCCCATGCAATTGCAGAAACATTTGCTCATTCACCTCCATCCCTCCTCACTTTCCAATATCCCAAACACGTCTTCCAGGTCAAACAGCATTTTGATTGGCCATCTTTCAATCTAGTCTGCTGTATTTTCTGCTGACAGTGTGGTTGCCTTCATGTTGTCGAGACAACTTGGGATGGTTGCTTTGTGGAATACCTCCAACTCTCTATGGGAATAATCCCAACCTTCCAGTAACTTGTAATTTCAATAAGCAACCTTACTCCAATGCTGACACTTCCGAGCTCGGCTTGCCACAGTGTTCTAACAAAGCACAATATAAGCTCATGGAACGTCATCTCATTTTCCACTTGGATACTTAATACGGAATGCCACATCTTCAGAGCCTGACTGCATGATGTACGTTCTTTTTTTCATGTATTCTACACTCCTCCACTCCGTACAGCCTTGTCCTGTTTATTTTGCTCTCTGTAGAGAGAACTCATGCTGTCTCTTTCAAACAAAAAAAAATCCAAGAACTACGGATGTTGGAAATCGAAATTGGATTTGAAACATTAATTCTGCTTTCTCTCCACAGATGCTGCCAGATCTGCTGAGCTTTTTCAGCAATTTCTGTTTTGTTTCTCTCCCCTTCATGTCTTAATTTATGCCCATTTTACACGTTAATTTTTCCACGATGGTGAGCTGAGCCTGAGCTTGTCTGATCCTGTCGGCTTTCTTTCTCTTTCTCTTTATATCTTTTTATTTTCTCTTTTCTCTTTGTTTTCCTTTGTTTAAAACCTGGAGAGTGGTGGGTGAAGGAGGAGGTCCCCGGCAGCACCTGCAGCAGCGCCAGGCTGAGCTGGGCACAGCTCCACCCCACCCCGGGGGTTTCCTGGCGAGCGTGGAGCAGGTCCTGGGCTGACTCCCCCAGCCCGGATTCACAGGTTAGGCTGAGGCTCTAAGTTCGCAGCTAGGCCCAAGCGCCTAAAGGAGGAGAAGTTGTGGGTCTTGGCACAGTGTGATGGTCTCCTGGTGGGGTGGCCTTGTCCTACTTGGAGGTCTCATCCCCATGTGGAGGCTTTCTTCGTCTTCAGCCTCCAGGTTTTCCCGCTATCTGGCAGACAGTCTTCATTGATCATAGAATCACCATAGTGTGGAAACAGGACCTTTGGCCCAACAAGTCCACACCGAGCCTCAGAGCATCCCACCTAGACCCATTCCCCAATCTGAACACTATGGGCAATTTAGCATGGCCAATCCACCTAACCTGCGCATCTTTGGATTGTGGGAGGAAACCGGAGCACCCGGAGGAAACCCGCACAGGCACGGGGAGAATGTGCAAACTCCACACAGACAGTCGGTGGGTGGAATTGAATCTGGGTGCCTGGTGCTGTGAGGCAGCAGTGCTAACCACTGAGCCACCGTGCCACCCGTCTTCTTCAGCAGAGGCTTCTGGCCCAGTTTTCCTGACGTGGAGCCTTCATCCCGGCTGAGTCTTCTGGATATTCCATCATTCCTTAATCAGCTTTCTATGATCCCAGGAGCTACTAACTGAACTGTGATGAACTTTGTCCTCATTTTGCATTTTTTTGTTATTATGGGTGACCTGTTATTGATGTAGGTGCCATGTTGAGATGACTTTTAAAAATTTTCGTTGTATTTTTCATGTAAAAATGCCGATGACAATAAATTTCTTTCCATTCTATTCCATTCCATTCTATTCTATCTTTTTTGCCTTCATCTTTGTTCCCTTCTCCCCTCCCCTACCTCTGTCAAAAGTTCAAAAGAACCCATGTTCCAACCTCTTTAAGTTCTGAAGAAGAGTCATAATTGAGTTGAAATGTTGACTCTGTTCCTCTCTCCACAGATGTTGCCAGACCTGCTGAGTTTCTCCAGCGTTCTCTGTGTTCGTTTCAGGTTTGCAGCATCCACAGTTTATTGCTTTTACAAATAGTCATTGTTTTGTAGCACATATAGCAGGATGGAAGTGGTGAGGTCAGTCACGTTGCATGAGAAAAAGATGTGTACAAGAAAAAGAACAGAAAACCCCAACTCATCAGATAGGGTTTGGTTTTCTGTTGGAGTGCTTTATATGTTATCACACCACACCATTAACCATATCTTATCCTATTCCAAATAACTTGAAATAAATTTCTTCCAGTGTCTATTTTTAACAGCTCATGCACCTAAGGAAAAGTGACTGCATGTCACTTTTTTCAATTCCCAGTTTTTCTCGACCAGCGTGCAGTAGTGTCACACATGATATTTATTTTTGTTCATGGTATCAGTTGTGTCTCAGTGGGTAATACGTTCAGAAATTTATGGTTTGAGTCTCACTCCGCAGATATGACCTCAATTTCTACATGGACTGAGGGAGTGCTGCACTGTCAGGGGTGCTTTCTTTTAGATAAAATATTAAACTGGGGCACAGCCTGTCTTCTTGGATGGACAGGAGAGATCTTACTATCTCTGAGAGATCGCTGGCTATTACGTTGAAGAAAGGAAGGGCAATTCTTCCTACTGTACTGCCAGTATTTATTTCTCAATCTACATTATAAAAAAAACTGTTAATTTCTCTTATTAACTGTCCTCTATTGTCCATCTTTCTGTAATTGACCAGATGCAATTAATTTGATGAGATGCATCTCAGAGGAAAGACAGAGCCAGGACAAGGCCACCAGTTGGTTTTGACTATGGCAAAGCTGTTCCAGGAACGCCTATTTTTTTAAAATTCATTCACGGGATGAGGGCATCACTGACCAGGCAGCGTTTATTGCCCACCCTTAATTGCCCAGAGGGCAGTTAAGAGTCAACCACATTGCTGAGAGTCTGGAGTCACATGTAGGCCAGGATGGAAGTTTCCTTCCCTAAAGGACATCAGTGATCCAGTTGGGTTTTTCGTTGACAATTGGCAATGGGTTCATGGTCATCATTAGATTCTTAATTCCAGATATTTTATTGAATTTGAATTCCATCGTCTGCCATGGCGGGATTCGAACCCAGGTCTCCAGATAGTTATATGAGTCTCTGGATTAACAATCCAGCAATGATACCACTAGGTCATTGCCTCCCAAAATGTAAATCAAGTTTCACTGGGCATTAGGATTTAACACCAACTCTTTACCAATCTCTTCCATCACAATTCCCGTGTCAGCCAGATAGCATTTCCAGACCTTAACAGGATTCCCGGATTTCTGCCATGGCCAGGAGTGGCTCATTCGATGCAGATCACTTGAGGAGCCTGAGGAGCTGAAATACTGGAGCACCTACTGTACCCAACTTCACATTGTGGTCAGTATTGTCATATCTCCAAATCACACCCATTCACTGTCCAAGTGGGAACAAGCAATTTATGAGAAAGAGGCCGTTCAGCCCATCAAAATGGCTCTTCTGAACAACTCTATCCTGGCTCAACTTGATCCGTTGGGGCAGACAGAAAAGTGAAATTGAGACCACATCCAGATCAGCCAGAATTGTTTAAAAGGCAGAACAGACTCAAAGGGCCGAACAGCCTACTCCTGCATCTGTATCCTATTCCATTCATTCTGTAGGTTTTCACCTAACTGTTCAGCCTCTGGAATGCCTACCTGATTACAACAAACTGTAGTTAGATACAAGAGTGAAATCACCCAAGGTTCACCCCTGAGCATCTGCAATTGCGTGGGCCCTGAGTTGATCTAGTTTTGAATGCACAGAGTAAAATGACATTAACTTAGATTGAACTTTTTGATTAGATTGAACTGTGCTCTAGCACGAACTGCACACCACCCCACTCCCTCCTCCTCACCCTTTCCCCATCCCCATTGAGTTTGGGAGCTGTAAGCCACTCATTACAATTTTGCAATGTCTTAGGGTGACACGGTGGGTCAGTGGTTAGCACTGCTGCCTCACAGCACCCGGGACCCAGGTTTGATTCCAACCTTGGGCGACTGTCTGTGTGGAGTTTGCACATTCTCCTCGTGTCTGCGGGGGTTTCCTCCAAGTGCTCTGCTTTCCTCCCACAGCCCAAAGATGTGCAGGTTAGGTGGATTGGCTGTGGTAAATTGCCCACAGTGTGCAGGGAAGTGCAGGCTAGGTGGGTTAGCCATGGGAAGTGTAAGGTTACAGGGATAGTGTTGGGGCTAGGTCTGGGTGGGACGCTCTCTGGAGAGTCAGTGTGGACTCGATGGGCCAAATGGCCAGCTTCAACAGTGTAGTGATTCTATGACTACAAGGACAAACTGGGGACTCTAACAGTGTACTTTGCTCCTCGTGAATATTCCAGAACCTCTTTCCCTTTGTCACCAATAAACGAGTTGTTGCTGTCTCCTCCCCTTGGGCTAAGTGGCTCATTTGCTATGATTTTAGCAGTTGGTGTAGATGATTTCCACATTGGTTCTATCAAGCAGTTTGGAATTTAGTGCCCACCATCAAGGTGATTGTGATGGCAGACAGGGTCTAGCATTGGGCAGGAGACTTGCAAGTGGATGCGCCACTACCCTCCTCCCTTCACCGAAATTAAGCTAAGGGAAGGGCTACTCATGGACTGCCAATTGAGCACACCAATTAGACAATGAACCCCCACTGAAGGGATGTGTTCTACTGCAGTGGATGGGCCTGTCATCTCAAGAGAGCCCCCAAGGAAACACGCTGACCAAGGTACTCGGCAACAGGAAGGGGCATTCTGCAGAGAACCACCTTCTGTCTTCTCTGCTGATGCCCCACCATCGAGCAATCCTGTTTCTGTGAACCCTATCCCGCCTTCGCTCACCTGTTGGCCGAGCATCCCCGACCCAATGCATCATGCCGCACTGCCTTCGTGCTCTGGATAACTGAGAGCTGCTAGCTTGAATTGGCCAACAGCTACTGGCAGATGGGAGTTCTGACCCCTTCCCCACACTAGCCCAAAATTCCAGGGAAGGTCCACCTCTACCTAGCTAAGTGACTGAGTGTACTTATTTCAGTAGGCTTCCATGAATGAAGGGCTCAGCAACAAAAAGGCTGTTTCCACTCAATACACTGCCCTAGGTCCTGACACTGTTCTCAGGACAACAGAGGCACAAATAGGTTTTTTAAATTGTACGTAATGTAATTGATGCTCATGCCAAAAAATAAATGAGTTTTAAGCAACACTTGAAATGGATCTTTGGAACAACATCCTCACTCAAGCAGGTGGTGATGTGTTGATGAATGCTTTTGCAGTAAAGATGATAAGATTTGGGATTATGAAGATGACACCAAAAATTGGTGGAGTTGCAGATAGTGAGGAGGATTGCCAAAGGATACAACGGAATATAGGTAGATTGCAGATTTTGGCAGAGAAATGGCACATGGAGTTTAATCTGGACAAATGTGAGGTGATGCATTCAAGAAGAAGATCAAATTCAGGTGCGAATTATACAACAAATGATAGAATCCTTAGGAGCGTTGACACACAAAGGGATCTGGGCGTACAGATCCACGAAAGTAGCAACACAGGTGGATATGGTGGTAAGAGGCATGCAGCATGTTTGCCTTCCTTGGCCGTGGCATCAAACATACAAGTTGGGCAAGTTATGTTACAGCTGTACAAAATTTTAGTTAGGCCACATTTAGAATATTGCGTGCGGTTCTGGATGCCATACTACCAGAAAGATGTGGATGCTTTGGAGAGGGCGCAGAGAAGGTTTACCAGGATGTTACCTGCTCTGTAGGGTTTTAGTTATGAGGAGAAGTTGGATAAACTCAGACTGTTTTCACTGGAACGACGGAGGCTGTAGGGTGACCTGATAGAGGTCTATAAAATTATGAGAGGCGTAGAAAGGGTAGATAGTCAGAGCCTTTTTCATAGGGTGGAAAGTAAAACTACAAGAGGGCACAGGTTCACGGTGAGAGTGGAACATTCGAGGGAGAAGTGCAGGGAACATCTTTCACACAGCAGGTGGTCAGTGCCTGGAAAACATTGCCAGAAGAAGCAGTGGAAGCAGGCACATTAGCAACATTTAAGGCATATCTTGATAGTCACATGAACGGGAGGTGAACAGAGGGATACATACCGCGTATGAGGGCAATAAGTAGTGGGTCTAAATAAGGATGAGGAATCAGTGCAGGCTTGGTGGGCTCAAGGGTCCATTCCTGTGCTATATTGAATTGTACAACATCAATAGAAATGGTCAGATTACATCTGGAACAATAGAAGTATTATTGCACGGTGGCACAATGGTTAGCACTGCTGCCTCACAGCATTAGGGACCTGGGTTCAAAACACTGTCTGTGTGGAGTTTGCACATTCTCCCTGTATCTGCATGGGTTTCCTCCAGGTGCTCTGGTTTCCTCCCACAGTCCAAAGATGTGCAGGGTAGGTGGCTTGGCCATACTAAGTTGCCTGTAGTGTCCATGGATGTTTAGGTTAGGTGGGTTAGACATGAGGAAATGAAAATAAAAGGGAATGAGTCAGGGTTTGATGCTCTTCAGAGGGCCAGTGTGGACTTGATGGGCTGAATAGCTGAATGGGCTGAACACAGTAGGGATTCTATGATCCATGAAATCTTGGTCTTCTTGTCCTAACTTGCACCAAGTCTCACTCACCCATCACCTCTCTGTTCATTGACGTACACTAATGCCCAGTTAAACAATACTTGGACTTCAAAATTCTCACCCTTGTTTTCAAATCTTTCCCTGGCCTCACTCTGCCATAATTCTGTAAGCTCCTTCAGAATTACAACCCACTGATCTCCTTTTGTTTCTCCATTTATGTTCTCTTATGCATGTCCAATTTCAATCATTGCCAGCTATGCCTTCAATGGCCAAGAGAAAAGCTCTTGAATTCCTTCCTGAATCATCTCTTCTCACCCTTCCCAAATCATCTTTCCTCTTCTATCCCCTGAAAACCTGTCACTTCGATCAAGCTTTTTGTCACCTGCCTAATAGCTCTTCCTTTGGGTCAGCATCTAAAATTGTTGGATAGCATTCCTGTGAGACACCTTGAGACGTTTCGTTGAGTTAAAGATGCTACATGAATGTGAGTTGGTGCTGTTGTGTCTGTATTCTCATTCAGGCACTGTCAATCACAAAGACAGCAGAAACATTGGAATACACCATCTGCAAGCTCTCCTCCAAGACTCGCACCATCCTGATTTGGAAATATATCACTGTTAACTTCAGTGACACTGGGTCAAAATCGTGGAACTCCCTCACCAACAGCATTGTGGATCTACTTACAACATGTAGACTGCAATGGTTCAAGAAGGTAGCTCACCACCACCTTATCAAGGGCAGCTAGGGATAGGCAATAAATACTGGCTAAGCCAGCAACACCCATATCCCAAGAGTGAATAGGAAAAAGGATACCAGAAATGAAAGGTGTATCAGAGATAAAAGGTACTACAGATGCTGGAGAATCCGAGATAACAAGCATGGGCCTGGATGAACACAGCAGGTCAAGCAGCATCATAGGAGCAGGAAAACTTGACGTTTCGGGCCTAGACCCTTCAGCAGAAATGGGGGAGGGGAAGAGGGTTCTGAAATAAATAGGGAGAGAGGGGGAGGCGGATAGAGGACGGATAGAGGAGAGGATAGGTGGAGAGGAGGCAGACAAGTCGAAGAGGCGGGGATGGAGCCAGTAAAGGTGAGTGTAGGTAGGGGGATAGGGAGGAGATAGGTCAGTCCAGGGAGGACGCACAGGTCAAGGGGGCGGGATGATGTTAGTAGATAGGAGATGGGGGTGGGGCTTGAGGTGGGAGGAAAAACAGGTTAGGGAGGTGGAGATGAGCTGGGCTGGTTTTGGGATGCGGTTGGGGGAGGGGAGATTTTGAAGCTTGTGAAATCCACATTGATGCCATTGGGCTGCAGGGTTCCCAGGCTGAATATGATTTGCTGTTCCTGCAGCCTTCGGGTGGCATCACTGTGGCACTGCAGGAGGCCCAGGATGGACATGTCATCTGAGGAATGGGAGGGGGAGTTGAAATGGTTCGCGCCTGGGAGGTGCAGTTGTTTGTTGCGAACTGAGCGCAGGTGTTCTGCAAGCCTCCGCTTGGTTTCCCCGATGTAGAGGAAGCCACAACGGGTACAGCGGATGCAGTATACCACATTGGCAGATGTGCAGGTGAACATCTGCCTGATGTGGAAAGTCTTCTTGGGGCCTGGGATTGGGGTGAGGGAGGAGGTGTGGGGGCAGGTGTAGCACTTCCTGCAGTTGCAGGGAAAAGTGTTGGGTGTGGTGGGGCTGGAGGGGAGTGTGGAGCGGACAAGGGAGTCGCGGAGGGAGTGATCCCTCCAGAAGGCAGATAAGGGTGGGGAGGGAAAAATGTCTTTGGTGGTGGGGTCTGATTGCAGATGGCGGAAGTGTCGGAGGATGATGCGTTGGATCCGGAGGTTGGTGGGGTGGTATGTGAGGATGAGGGGGATTCTTTTTTGGTTATTATTGCGGGGACGGGGTGTGAGGGATGTGTTCCGGGAAATGCGGGAGACACGGTCGAGGGTGTTCTCGACCACTGTGGGGGGGATGTTGCGGTCCTTGAAGAATGAGGACATTTGGGATGTACGGGAGTGGAATGTCTCATCCTGGGAGCAGATGCGGCGGAGGCGAAGGAATTGGGAATATCTCCTCTATCCATCCTCTATCCGCCTCCCCCTGTCTCCCTATTTATTTCAGAACCCTCTTCCCCTCCCCCATTTCTGATGAAGGGTCTAGGCCCGAAACGTCAAGTTTTCCTGCTCCTATGATGCTGCTTGACCTGTTGAGTTCATCCAGCCCCATGCTTGTTATCCCAGAAATGAAAGGTGATAGCTTTAACTTACAATACATGGCCTGCAGCGGTTCAAGAAGGCAGCTCACCACCACCTTCTCAAGGGCAACTAGGGACAGGCAATAATTACTGGCGTTCTCAGCAATTCCCACATCCCATAAAAGAATAAACTTAAAACAGGAAGTTCAGTGTAATATAAATAGGAACTTCATTGCAGTGTTCAATATTGCTATTTTTGGTCTATTTCCCTAGTAATGCGTCATAATCAGAATTACATACATATATAGGCTTCCTGGCTTGCTATTTAGAGGTCAAATGCCCAGCCTTTTTCTGTAACAACCTTCTTGTGTTGGTTTATTACAGTGACCGTATGAACACTGGGAAATAGTGAATATCTGAACTCTTCAGTAGAGGTAGAAAATGAGAGAGATGATGTGGATACTGGTCTGTCCCACCAGTGCCCAATTCCTATACACCAGCAGTATTCCCATGTCTGGATACAGAGGGGCTCCACCTCAAAGTTAAATATATTGGACTCCAGTACAGTACTGATAGAGCACATCAGTGTCAGTGATGCCAAATTTTAAACGAGACGTTAAATCAAGGCCCTAATAAAAGCAAAATACTGCAAATGTTGGAGATCTGAAATAAAAACAGGAAGTGTGGGAGAAATTCTGAAGATGTGGCAGCATCTGAAAAGAGAAACAAGAGCTAACGTTTTGAGTCATAGTCCTCAGAAATGAAAGGTACTGAAATATGATGGTTTCTATGCTGTTGACAGAGTGGGAGGAGGGGCAAGTGGAACAGATACTGAGAGTGTCCAGAGCAAAAGACAAAGGGCATGCAAATAGAGAGGTAGGGTTTTAAAATTAGTGTGAATGAAAGCTGTGAAAAGGAGAAAATGGGTCTGTTGTGCTGAGAGCAAACTCAAAAAGACATGGCCAGTGGGATGGGGACAGAGGTGAAGAAGAGTTATATATGAAGAAATAGAGGCTAGAGGTCACGATTAACTGATAGAAATCAATGTTGATCTTGAAGCTGTAAAGTATCTAAACTGAAAATGAGGTGTTGAGCATAATTGAAACACTGTAACAGGTCTATGATGGAACTGTTTGCATGGAGCAAGGTAAAATGACCAAGCAGCTGGTAGGTCAGGCTCATTCCTACACACAGAGGGGAAGTGTTATGCAAAGTGGTTGCTTCGTCTGCATTCGGACTCACTAAAATAAGCAAGCCTGGCCTGCATCGCTTAAATTAGCGAGCCTGGTCTGAAGGATGTACAAGATCTATTTCTAAGAAGGGTGGGACATTTATTCCCTAAGTCCTGGAAAAAGTCAACAGCTTGTGATGCAAGAACACTGGTCTCAGATGTGTCTCAACCTAACATCTGTGTTTTGTAGTACTGCAGGCCAGCTGGTGTGGTTAGCTACATGAGAGGGTTTTCTAATTAGTCTGATGACTGAATTGACCCACCCCCCTGGCACCAGCCTCCACACATTTCGGGAAGCCTCATTTGCCATTCTGGCTGATCCCTCGGAAACTCTGAACAGTGCTGCTACATCAACCCCAAGCAATCTGTAAATTTTCAATCTCCATTAACTACGTCCATTTCCATCTATTTTCTTAAAATACAAACATTCATGACTGGTATAATTCAAGTGAGACACTTATCTTGAAAGTACTTACCTTTTCCTTCATAAAAAGTTGTATTGTAAAGATTGGTTCATCAATCTGTACAGGTTGTGCCTTGATATTTTCACATCCATCTCTGAACTCTAGCTCATGTTTTATGCCCCTATGTTCGGTATAACCTTCTTGTAGTTTCTAGTTTTCCTATTTTTTCATGGGATGTAGGCATCACTGGCTCAGCCAATATTTATTGCCTATCTTTGGAGAAGAGCACAGAAATGTCTTCTGAAACCGTTGGCATGTAGGTATACTCACAGTACTGTTAGGGAAGTAGAAGCAAACTAATTGCAGATCCATGAAGAAATTTTGGGCACTGTATTACAACAGGAACCCCAGGGAGGTTCTCCAAGTCAATGTGATTCCGGCTATTCCAATTTACTAATCTCCCAGACGAAGAGGGATGAGATGCTCCACCCCATTTTTTCACCCAGCCCTTGGTTAGTTACAAGGTTAATTTAACAAAAAGATCCCTCCCTTACGGATGCCTTCCTCCCAGACCAAATAAATTTATGGCTTACAAGAAGCCAATTTAACCAAGCTGTCTTGAGTTAGCAAAAGGGTGGGTTTATTAGTAATCAACGCAAGAGTGAATAACACAATTTACATTAGGAGTATGAATTTAGACCAAAAAAGATAAAAATTGAAATTTATCTGGGTGAAGTGTAGACAGTAGGATATTGATCGTTGAATAGTCAATTTCAGATTCTTCATTTTAGAGTTCACTGAAATCCTTTTGTACTGTATCTGTTTGACAGTGGTTGGCTGGTGCCATTCAGAGCAACAGAATCCTTTTATGAGACTGTTCACTTTTGACTGGCTTGTTAGTTAGCTGACTTCTAGCATTTAGAGTCAAAGATTCTTTTCCTTGCAACACAGGGATTACTATGGCACTGTGGCTCAGTGGTTGGCACTGCTACCTCCCAGTGCCAGGGATCCAGGTTTGACTCTAGCCTCAGGTGACTGTGTGGAGTTTGCACATTCTCCCCGTGCCTGCATAGGTTTCCTCCAGGTGCTCCAGTTTCCTCCCACAGTCCAAAGATGTGCAGGTGAGGTGGATTGGCCATGTTAAATTGCCCATAGCATCCAGGGATGTGCATGTTAGGTATTAACCACGGGGAATGCAGGGTTAGAGGGATAGAGTTACGGGGCTGTGTGGGATGGTCTTCAGAGGGTCAGTGTGGACACGATGGGCTGAGTAGCTTGCTTCCACACTGTAGGGATTTTATGAAACCAGTGGGTGGCTTTTCGACTTTAACCTTCACAGTGCACTAGCATCCAAACTAAGGCTATTGCACACAAGTGCTTCAGTTAACTAGCACACTTTCTTCCATTAGCCCATCTTCCACTGGCATTTGCAGATCAGGGTTGTAGCCAGTTTTTAAATACCCATTTCTGTACGTTCCTAGAAAGGAAAATCAGAAAATATGTCTGCTAGAAGTGGCTTTCTGCTGAGAGGGGGAGATAGTCAGGGCCCTTGTACCTCTTCCTGTTATCTCTCTCTGTCTCTCTGAAGATTTCTTGACACTCCACGGGTGCAAAATTCCATAGGTTCTATACAGGACATCGCCAAAGAGCACTGAATTTACATCTGCAGTCTTTTTTTTTCTATAGCGGTCCTCCTCATTAATAAAAAACTCACACTTTGTAATTAGAAGTTTAAAATATCCATCAACAGGCTTCTGGTCTGTCATCATAATACAGTGGGACAACCAAGATGCTCTTGCAAAGGGCCAACACAACTATGATAGGTGGAATGGCCTCCTCCTATGCTATATCCATTCCATTTTTTTTTGAAGTGGACATCCAGAAATCATGAGAAGGTCAATAGAAGTGCAGGTCTTTACTTTTTATTCATTGCAGAAATTTGGTGTTCCTCACAAATTTTAAAACCAACTCACCCATTAGAATAAATGCAATAAGATTAATCCAAGAACTGTTACGAAAGATGTATTTAAAAGATATTTCGATAAGTACATGAATAGGAAAGGTTTGGAGGGATCTCGGCCAAGCCCAGGCAGGTGGGACTAATTTAATTTGGGAACATGGTCATTATTGACTGGTTGGGTGGAAGGGTCTGTTTCTATGCTGTATGAATCTCTTACTCTAATTGCTTTTCAATATTTTCAAATAGTTTTGGAACTATTAAGTCCTTAAGTTAAAAAACACTTTGATGCAGTGATTCAATTTGAAATATTTATATTTCATTCACAGAATATAAGCATCGTTGGCTGGGTCATCACTTGTTGGTCATTCCTAGTTGTCCTTGAGAAGGTGATAGTAAGCTGCCTTCTTGATCTGCTGCATCCATGTGCTGTAGGTAAACCCACAGGCCATTAAGGAAGGAGTTCCAAGGATTTTGACCCAGCGACATTGTCAGTAACTGAGGGTCATGGGGAACGTACCTCTTGCTTCCATCGCACAGGCACGTTGCAGCCCTTTCTCTTCCCATTTGTTATGTGAGAGGTCATTTTGCATCACAAGCTCAGTTTGGATGAGAATTTGATGACCATTCATTCTCATCCTTTCAGAACACTAGCACTAGAGGGGAGGCAATGGTCTAGTGGTATTATTGCTGGACTATTAATCCAGAGCACCAGATAATATTCTGGGGGGGGTTCAAATCCCACCATGGCAGATGGTGGAATTTGAATTCAGTAATAATCTGGTACTAAGGGTCCAGTGATAACCATGAGACCATAGTCGATTGTTGGAAAAACCCCATCTGGTTCACTAAGGCCCTTTAGAGAAGGAAACTGCCATCCTGACCTGGTTTGCCCTACATGTGACTCCAGACCCACAGCAAAATGGTTGACTCTCACCCGCCCTCTCAAATGGCCTAGCAAACCATTCAGTTCAGAGGCGTCTAGAATCAGGCAATAAATGCTGGCCAGCCAGCAATGCTCACATCCCATGTGTCAATGAAAAAAACAGAATCACCTAGTTTTTTATAGATTCTTTCAAACCGAGTTGCTGCCAGGAGGTGTAGGTTTTCCTTCTGTGCCCTGCCGGAACATGGGGATTGAGCTGTGAATTTCCCTGTGATTGAGATTTCTGCTGGCCCCCAAGGACTGAATCTCCTAAGTTGGATTTCCCTGGCATGACTGCTGCCAGCAAGAGAGAGCTTGCCAACCCATTAATCCATTAGGCCATCGGTTGACACCATCTGTGGTGTTAGTCAGTGGGCAAAGTGGCTGAAAAGAATTGTAGGAAAATACAACTTTTCTACAGGTGGCTCAGATGCTTTCATTTTTGGCAAACAAAAACATTCAGTCCATTTGCTTTACTTTGTTGAGTTAAGGACTAGAGAGTTAAGAAATAAAATGCAATTATTTCGAATGCATTGGTGAATTTTTTTTATTCAGACCAGAGAATGTTCCCTTTTGACAAAATATCTCAGTGCAAATGCAACAAATGTGTATTTTTCTCAAATGCAATTAAAGTTTGGACGAGCTGATGTTTGGCAGACTGTTAGTTTGCTTCCTGTGTCCCTAGCTAGAGGTACTAGTTTTGCAACCAACCATCAGAATTAGGAGTTGCCAAATTCTGTATTTGTTCTAGTTTTTAGGTTTGTTTTTGTTAAAAGAACAATAATAGCAGTTGCATTTTATGTTAGCATTAATGCAAACTTGATTTTATGTATTGTTCTGTGGGCATTAGACAGGATATGTAGATTTGCCTTTTGCTTTTGCCTTTTCATTGGTCTTTTATATTGTGTGGGCATTTCCTTTATGCTTCGTTTCCCTGAATGGACCCAAAGAGCAAACGTAGGAACTAACTTTGTCAGTTTGTGACTTCTAGTCCTGCCAGCTTTGGATCAACTGAATGTAAAACGTGTGAGGCCAATATATAGCTGGACTGTAGTTTGAAGGAGTTTTCTAATGTGTAAGTATCCTAGGGAGCTGTACAGCTGTTGAACTGTGCAGATATTATTGTGTATAAAATCCCTTTGTGCATTATTTTACCTTATCCTGTTTATTTTAAAGAGATAAACTCTTCCATTAAAAAGTCAAACTGAGACACTTACAAATCAACACCAGCCATCAGGTAAGGATCCTGCAATAAATGCTCTACACTCACTGTACCATTGTGGAGGAATAGTTTAAAGGTGTTTTTGCAAACAAGAAAAGCCAATACGAGGTAAGAGACAGCTTTCTCACGCACTGAGTAGTTAGGCCCTGGAACTCAGTGTTTGAAGTATGTTGGAGGGATGTTCTATTGAGGCTTTAAAAACAACATTGAATGATTATTTAAATAGAATAATAATAATAGAATAAATAGAAACAATGAACAAGGTTAAGGAGAAAAGGCAGGATATAGGCACAAAGCTAAAAGGCTCAGAATGCCAGTGCAGACATGATGGGCCAAATGGCCCCCTCCTGTTCCTTGACAATTCCGTGATATTACCAAACAGTTACTCAACATCTTCACAAGAAATTGTTTCCTGTGCAAAAACAATGAAAGCGTTAAGGGATAACAAGCATGGGGCTGGATGAACACAGCAGGTCAAGCAGCATCATAGGAGCAGGAAAACTTGACGTTTCGGGCCTAAACCCTTCAGCAGAAATGGGGAGGGGAAGAGGGTTCTGAAATAAATAGGGAGAGAGGGGGAGGCGGATAGAGGATGGATAGAGGAGAGGATAGGTGGAGAGGAGGCAGACAAGTCAAAGAGGCGGGGATGGAGCCAGTAAAGGTGAGTGTAGGTAGGGGGGTAGGGAGGAGATAGGTCAGTCCAGGGAGGACGTACAGGTCAAGGGGGCGGGATGATGTTAGTAGATAGGAGATGGGGGTGTGGCTTGGGGTGAGAGGAAAAACAGGTTAGGGAGGTGGAGATGAGCTGGGCTGGTTTTGGGATGCGGTTGGGGGAGGGGAGATTTTGAAGCTTGTGAAATCCACATTGATGCCATTGGGCTGCCGGGTTCCCAGGCTGAATATGATTTGCTGTTCCTGCAGCCTTCGGGTGGCATCACTGTGGCATTGCAGGAAAAGAAAAGTTGTTGAGGGTGAGGACGAGTTCGGCTCGGCGGATGAGAGTGTCGGTGGAGGGGGATTGGTCCGTTCTGCGGGACAGGAAGAAGCTACCTGGAATACACCTCCTCCCACCCACCCTCCTGCAAAAATGCCATCCCCCATTCCCAATTCCTTCGCCTCCGCCGCATCTGCTCCCAGGATGAGACATTCCACTCCCGCACATCTCAAATGTCCTCATTCTTCAAGGACCGCAACTTCCCCTCAACAGTGGTCGAGAACGCCCTCGACCGTGTCTCCCGCATTTCCCGGAACACATCCCTCACGCCCCGTCCCCGCAATAATAACCAAAAAAGAATGCCTCTCGTCCTCACATACCACCCCACCAACCTCCGGATCCAACGCATCATCCTCTGACACTTCTGCCATCTGCAATCAGACCCCACCACCAAAGACATTTTTCCCTCCCCACCCTTATCTGCCTTCCAGAGGGACCACTCCCTCCGCGACTCCCTTGTCCGCTCCACACTCCCCTCCAACCCCACCACACCCGGCACTTTTCCCTGTAACTGCAGGAAGTGCTACACCTGCCCCCACACCTCCTCCCTCACCCCAATCCCAGGCCCCAAGAAGACTTTCCACATCAGGCAGATGTTCACCTGCACATCTGCCAATGTGGTATACTGCATCCGCTGTACCCGTTGTGGCTTCCTCTATATCGGGGAAACCAAGTGGAGGCTTGGGGACCGCTTTGCAGAACACCTGCGCTCAGTTCGCAACAAACAACTGCACCTCCCAGTCGCAAACCATTTCAACTCCCCCTCCCATTCCTCAGACGACATGTCCATCCTGGGCCTCCTGCAATGCCACAGTGATGCCACCCGAAGGCTGCAGGAACAGCAAATCATATTCAGCCTGGGAACCCTGCAGCCCAATGGCATCAATGTGGATTTCACAAGCTTCAAAATCTCCCCTCCCCCAACCGCATCCCAAAACCAGCCCAGCTCATCTCCACCTCCCTGACCTGTTTTTCCTTTCACCTCAAGCCACACCCCCATCTCCTATCTACTAACATCATCCCGCCCCCTTGACCTGTGCGTCCTCCCTGGACTGACCTATCTCCTCCCTACCCCTCCACCTACACTCACCTTTACTGGCTCCATCCCCGCCTCTTCGACTTGTCTGCCTCCTCTCCACCTATCCTCTCCTCTATCCATCCTCTATCCGCCTCCCCCTCTCTCCCTATTTATTTCAGAACCCTCTTCCCCTCCCCCGTTTCTGCTGAAGGGTCTAGGCCCGAAACGTCAAGTTTTCCTGCTCCTATGATGCTGCTTGACCTGCTGTGTTCATCCAGCCCCATGCTTGTTATCTCGGATTCTCCAGCATCTGTAGTACCTTTTATCTCTGATACAATGAAAGCATTAACTTGTTTAAGGTTTAAGAGTTAACACTTGCACTGAGAACAGGAGGAAATAATTTCATTGGAACATTTTTCCTGTCTCTACAATCACGTCGCACAGCCTGATTTCTTGGCTTTTGCACACATAGAACTTTTCCTGTAATTAGATGTAGATTAATTTGCAATAAATTCATAGTAATAATGTTGCAATCCTCTTGTGTAAGTGTCAGTGGCCATTAAGGAGATGGAATGTGCTGAGTGTTGCCATCTGAACTAACAGCTGTTCCTTGACAAAATAACAGGGCAAGACAGACAGAAATAGACTGAATTTCCTACATTATAACACTGACTATGCTTGTAAAACAACTGATTGGATGAAAAGTGCTTTGAGATGTCAACTGATCATGAAAAACCCTATATGAAACAAGGTTCTTTTTTGTAGCCACCCAAATGTTTCCACTGAGATTAGGACTACAGACCGACATTAGCACGTCGGAACACCTGCCATTTGCGGTGGCTTGAGGTCGGTCACAGGCCTGGTCTCTCGAAGGCTCTCAGCCTGGTTTCTCGGCGGCTCTCAGCCCGGTCTCCCGGCGGCTCTCAGCCCGGTCTCTCGGCGGCTCTCAGCCCAGTCTCTCGGCGGCTCTTGGCAGTGTATTGGTTCTGTCTCTTGGCGACTCATGGTGGAGTGTTGGCTCGGCATGCGAGTGATTCCTGCCCGGGCATGTTCCCGAGGCATCTGCAGCGGCAGCATCGAGATCAGGCAGCTGAGATCTCCCAGAGAACGAAATAAGTGGAGGACTCATCAAAGATCATTGAACTTTTAGTGCATTCCTTTATTTTCCTAGTTTAAACTACAAAAGACTTTGATGTAAACTACAACTTCTTTATTTTTCTGATATTGTGTGAAGTAAGGCTTAACTTTTTAAGTCTCGTTTTGTTTATCACTTTTTACTTAAGTTTGTTTTTGTACCTAAGTAGTCTGGTACCTAAGATAGCACCAAATGTGGCAAAATTATATGCTTCACCTGTACTTCTGTCCTTGAGTACGCAGGGCAATAAAATCTAAAATATTATTTGGTTGCAATAATTCACTAATGGAAAGGGAATACAAGAAAACCCAAAGGAAGTACAGGTTTTAACTCCCTAATCCAGTACTGTGGTCAGCGACCTCTGTGATCTGATACCTGCAGAGCTTCCAATTTTCCGTCTACTGATTCTTCATTGATTTTGTATCCATATTACTTTTTATTACAATCTGTCCAGTTGATTACCCTCAATCTTGTCTGTATGTCCAACTGGAAATTTACCACTACGCATGTGACTGACACAAGTCAAGGTAACCTTATTGGAATATAACTTGTTAGAAATCATGACAGGGTAAATCCAGAGAGGTTGTTTCCCCTTGTGGGAAAGTCTAGGACCACAGGGTATAATTTCAGAGTGAGGGGTCACCTATTTGAAACAGAGATGAGGAGGAAATTCTTCTCTCAGTGGGTAACAAATCTGTGGAATTCGTTACTGCAGAGGGCTGTCAAGGCTAGGCATTTAAGTATATTTGCAGCTGAGATAGATGGATTTTTAATCAGTTAGGAATGCGAGGTTTGTGGGGGAAAGGCAGTAAAATGGAGTTTAGGGTTATCAGATGTCAGCCCTGATTTTATTGAATTTTATTGAGGAGGCTTAATGGGCTGAATGGCCTATTCCTGTGTTATGAGTCGTTCGTTTTAAAGTGTTTATGCATTAAATAGGCTTGATGTCCCATGGTTCAGCAAGTTCTCCGGTCTGACAGAAGTCCAGGTCCAGGGCTGCCGGATTGCAGATTGCAATTCAACCTGCATTGCATATTTTGTCTTTTATCTATGGCAGTCAGGATTGAAGATCGCTTCCTTCCATTCCAGTTTGATGGGTTCGGAGATGGCTAATAAATCCAATTTGCAATCTGCAGACTCTGCTGTCTGGTGCGAGGATGGGGCGCAGGATGAGTAATTGGGACTTTGATGTGTTGTTTGGAGGCTTGTGCATTCCCTTCAAGACCTCACCTTCACTTCTGCAGATTCTCTCCTTGTGTCTGGTGCCTGCTTTTTGATCAGTTATATGCCAAGGCCTCCTGCGAGGCATTGGGGATGTTTGATTTCTTCAGGAGACGTTTTGAGGACACCCCACAGTGTTTCCATTATACTCCAGGAAGAGGCTGGTACAATTACAACATTTAAAAGGCATCTGGATGATTATATGAAAAGGAAGGGTTTAGAGGGATATGGGCCAAATGCTGACAAATGGGACTAGATTAATTTAGGATATCTGGTTGGCATGGACGAGTTGAACCGAAGAGTCTGTCTCCATTCTGTACATTTCTATGACTCCTTCTCTGATCAAGTTCCAAATGTCCAGTGTAACAAAATCTGAACTACATCATTTAGTTTTACTACAGTAGGAAACTGGTTGCTTAAAATACTCCTTCAGTTTTATTTAATATTCCTAAATTAGTAATCGTTCTCTTTTCCCCGGAGAGTATTTTAGTCAAAAAGGTGTGAGTGTTACTTGTCACTTAATTAGATGAATACATCATTGATTCTGTCAATCCTGGAGCCTGTGTTGGCAGCAAATGCAGAAGTGCCTGAGGCTGCTTAGACTTTGTGCTGTTCTCCCTGCTAGTGCCATTTTTAAATTCCATCCACACACCTTTCAAACACTGCAAGCCAGGAACTGCCCCTCACACACTGCTGCTGGACCACAACTGCACAGAACATGGCCCAGGAGGGAAGTTCACAGCTCACTTGTCAGACAGGAACCTTGAGGTGCCAATGATGCGGAGGGCTACCCTGTATCCTCCAGATTGGCAAAGCCATTAGATCTAGCCAGCCCGGACCCAGCTAGCAGCCTGAGTCCGTACCATTCGTCTCACACTAACGAAATGCTCCCACATTTACAGCTGAAAACTGGGGGTTCTCCCCTGGGCTGCTGGATTGCATGTGAGACAATCCATTTTCTGAATTTGCCTTTTGCCAAGGGGTGTGTTTATGGAATTTTACTATATTGGAATGGTAAATTAGTAATATTTAATATGTCAATTATTCTGCTCAGTTTTTCAGTCGAGTTAAGATTTTCGAATTTGAGTGGGATCACAATCAGCTTCACAAAAATGACAGGTATTCATTTATTATAAGCAATGGAATGGTTGTGATTACTTGACGCAATGATTTAAAATGTGCATTATTGGTTAAGGTTTGGGCTACACATGAAGCACAGTTTGACAGAAGATGTATGGTCTTGCTGAATCTATGAGCGCCTGATTCATGCAATTGCCTCTTCCAGGGCCTCACATCATGAGTATTGGCGCCCTGCCCTTGCAGGACAAATGATTTAACTTATTCCGCCTGCTGTGAATGTGTTGACACCCTTCTGGCTTCCTTAGTGCATGTGGACTCGATGGGCTGAATGGCCTGCTTCCACACTGTAGGGATTCTATCATATCTGATCAAGTTGAGGTTTGGAGCATGACCCAGTTTGTGTTCTTGTGACTGAGCTACAGGTTCCATGTGAATATTAAGATTCCACTCCCACACTCATCATCTTCCATTTTGTATTGCTGTTCCTGTCAACACCATCAGCATTTTGGTTCAACACCTTCCTGTCCAAACCCTTTATTTGCCTGTAAGTATTCCTCATTTCCACCCCCCTGCCCTTCAACACTTGGACTAATGCATTGCCATGCCCATGGTAGCAATCCACTCTCCCCCAGTTAATGTGAGGGACCTGGTGACTTGCAAACACTCCCCAAACACACTACCCCATGCACTCCTACACTGTTTCAGTTTCCACGCCTACCACTGGAGTTTGTGGGTGTAGCTACCCCAAATAGAAGGCAGCTCACGGTCAACTTCTCATAAGCTATTAGTGATGTGGAATAGGTGCTAGCCCAGCCAGAGAAGGCTACATCCCTGAATGACTTATTGCTTAAACACCCCAGGGACTGACTATCGCCTAACCTCCAGACTGATTTCCAAGGACATTTCCCGACTGAGTACAGCCCTTGTATCGATGTCTCCATAGCTCCCCAAACTGACATGTCTGTGATGCCTGGACTGACAGTGACCCAGTCCTTGAACAGCCATAGGACCAAGTGACTGACTGACTGTGGTCAAACTCCTTGTATTGTAATCAAATAGGTCCCCTTGACTGACATAGCCTCAAAGTAAGGAAGAGCAGATTTAGGACTGAGTTGAGGAAGAAGTTCTTCGCCGAAAGGATTGTGAATCGGTGGAATTCCCTGCCCAGTGAAGCAGTTGAGTCTATCTCATTGAGTGTTTTTAAAGCAAAGATAGATAGATTTTTGAATGGTAAAGGAATTAAGGGTTATAGTGAGCGGGCAGGTAAGTGGAGCTGAGTCCATGAAAAGATCAGCCTTGACATTTTTGAATGGCTGAGCAGGTTTGATGGGCCAAATGGCCTACTCCTGCTTTATTTCTGAAGTTCTTATGTCATGTTCTGATGATGGTGACACCACCTGACTGACTGTAATATGACTCAACTGCACTGAGGACTGATTCACTTTGATTTTTGAGACATGACCATTTGACTGAAGCACCTACATTGTGTTAGATGTGAAAGCTGCTGGCATATGCCGTAGGTGTGACATTGGCACACCTAGGTGTGACAGGTGCCATACAGCAACATGACTGCTCAGTGCTATCAACCATGACAGGCTGTCTTCCTGTCTGTGTTAAAAGGCAGGGGACGCCAGAGGTATGAGCCCCACAGTAATTGCAAAGTGAGGAGTGTTAAGAAAAAGCAAGCTTAGAACTATAACATGCACACTGTGCTGATGTATTAGATAAGTGCAGAACAACCTGGCAGGAACATTGCAAAATAAGGGCTGAATATTTATGTAATTGCAATATGAGCTCCAAAGTGCAATGGTGAGCTGCTGAAATGTATTGTGCATTAACTTGAGAGCAGCCACAATGATGTGGTGAGGCTGGTGTTTGTGCTTTATTCTGTGTGTTTTATTCCATGGATGACGATGGAAACAGATGCTGTCCAGGGAGAACGCAAAGACAGGTCAGTGAATGGGCTTTGAACTGGAGGCCATGATGTGGAGGTGCAGGTGTTGCATTGGGGTGGGGACAAGGTCAGAAATCAGATGACACCAGGTCACGTCACCTGAAGAAAGGGCAAATGCTCCAAAAGCTTGTGATTTCAAACAAATCTGTTGGACTATAACCTGGTGTTGTCTGATTTCTGACCTTTAGACTGGAGTCTCAGAGAAGAATGCAGCAAGCATCAGGTACCATCACCACCTTGTTTCTGGGGAGAGGTGGGGAAGAATTACGAACTGCATATAAGTGAGGTCAGATTACCCTATAATGAGATAGAAATGCTTGGAAATAAGGTAGTCAATGCTCATGAGGGAGATTCAGATTCCTGGTTAAAACCTTAAGGGGACAATCAGAATTTTTCTCTCGATTCCAATACGTTCAATCTCACCATGTTTTCCCACGTTTCTCACCGTTGACTCGGCTGCTTGAGGGTTGGAAGATTCCACTCCAGGGGTTTGTTGCCATGTCAGCTCTGGCACCCTCAGTGAACTGCAATAGACAAAACCAGTTTCTCAAGGACTTTGTATTTTTCCTGTACTGGTGTTATGGACCAGACTGAACCCCCTTGAAATATATTCAGCAGCACTGTTTCAACATTTGCAGGAAGCCACACCAGAAGGGCATAAGCATTTTCAGGGAGTTTTCAGGAGCATGTCGATTCTTTGCATGGAACTCCCAAATGTGCATTGATAACTTAGCAAGCTCTAAATGTGCGCCAGTATTTGCCCAGCATTCCTGGGATTGTGTTGACAATTTGTGTTATGTTCAGTTGAGCAAAACAAATACTTCAATCCTCATCACACCATTGTCTGATTTTCCAGGCAGTACAATGATATTCACAGTGCTCTGCAGTAAACAATTATACAACGAAAATCACTGATTTTATTTTTTCAACAAGTGTGGGCATCATGTCCCAAATTGTCATTGAACTGACTGGCATTGCAGGAGGCCCAGGATGGACATGTCATCTGAGGAATGGGAGGGGGAGTTGAAATGGTTCGCGACTGGGAGGTGCAGTTGTTGTGACTTTACCTTTGCCTTGGGCACATATAAGAGGAAGCTAAACAGGTTGTTGCTGCAAGTGTGTAGTGTCCCTGCCCCTGGAGCCCGAAGTTCTGAGTTGACATTCCACTCAAAGAAAGGTCCACTCAATGAAAGAAATTTGTTATCAAATTTCTCCAAAACTCCAATGGCAGGTAGAACATGAGACAGCATCTCCTGGTCGGGCAGAAAGTGTGGTAACGTGGCAACATTCCCATGATAAAAGACTCCGTATGTACGTTCTTGCCATAGGCTATACTATGTCAAATATCCTACCTATTTCGAGCGACTGCCAGAAGAAGACACAAAAGAAATAGAGGTTTATTTTTGATGGAGATCAGTTTACAGTGTGAATGAAATTCACTCCGTGGATTACAGAGGAATAGAAAGTTCTGTCCCTTGCCTAAAGCTCAATCTTGCGATCGGTGTTCATTAATTCCACCATGAAAATCAATGTCAGACCCACCCTGGGCTGTTAAGTGTGAATCCCGCACCCCCCCCCTCACTGTACCCCAACTCTGAAGGAATCACCAGCTTTCTCTTCTCTCCTTCATATGAAAATCCTCATGAAGACCGATAGAAATGGGCTTCATGGTTAGTATGAATACAGATTGTGCTGAATGAACACTTTCTCTGTGACCCTTTTGGACTGTTGTGATATAGAAATTATAGCAGCCAAGTTGAATAAAGTTAGCTCCTCAAGCAACAGTTAGATAATGACTAGAAAACCTTTTTTTTTGAGACGCTGCAGAGGTAAAATATCAACCAGAACACCAGGAACAGCCCCATGCTCATGTTTGAAACAGTACCATGGGATCTTTTACTCTCCCTTCAGCAGGAAGGTGGGACCTTGGTTTAGTGTTTCAGCTGAAAAAAAATTTCATGAATTGCTGACATAATAATTCTGCCTCTGGGTCTTGCCATTTTAAACTCAGAGCTGTTCAACTTCCTGCTGAAACAAAGATAACACAATAGACCCTGTGGGTTTAGAGCGCATCACAGCACTGTGGTGGATTTTACCATTAAGATGCCTCCTAACTTCAAGAAGGAGGACGGATGGCTTATGCAATCATGCATTAACTAGCTGGAATTGCTTTGTTTGTTTTCCAACAAGTGGAATCGAATCAAATCCTTAAAAAAGACACAAAACGTGTTGTGTAAACCATCTTAGCAGTCCCTGCATTTTCTGCAATGTGAAATTATGCTGTGCTAAAGCACAGATCAGACTACCCCTGGTTGCTTTGGGAGCAACACCAATGTATCTCTACATGGTCTCATCTTGTGTCAAATGAGCAAGATATGTTTGCAAGATCTGCAAGAGGCAGGTGTTAAATTTGTTTCTCTTTGTTTGCATTATGCATGTTTCCCTTTGTGGTTTTGAGCGCGGGCAAAGTTGCTGCCTGCAGACATTTTAAGTTTCCTGAATGTATTAATTATTGCTGTAAATAAGCACTTCATTTAACTTGTGCAATTTTCCCTTCATGTTTTACTATTTAAATGTGTGATGATTAAATAGTTGGAAATGGGCAATGAATACAAAGCACCAAGAGCAAATGGACCAACTGAATGGCATCGCCTCATTTATTTGATTGTAGAGAGTGCAGAGAAGGGAAACAAAGGATGGTTCTCAGCCAATTATTTGTGATGGGTACCACAAATAAGCAATGTCTCAGGAAATTTTGTTTGGGAGCCCTTCAAGTCTGAAAGTGTGCATTTAAGCCCAAGTCCAAAATTTGAGCCCATCGTCCAGGCTGCTATTTAGTGCAGTATTGAGGGAATGCTGTGCTGTCAGAGGTAGTGTCCTTTCTTCTTACATCCCATCCTTGAGCCTCTAGTGAAGTCATCACGGACTCCAGGCCTCAGTGCGGACTCCAGGCCTCAGCGCGGACTCCAGGCCTCAGCGCAGACTCCAGGCCTCTTCGCAGTCTTCA